>JAPDDO010000026.1:0-225315 GCA_027422415.1 Schizothorax lantsangensis | reverse complement strand
AGTCTCACAGTCACTTCATTATTACAATTAATAATATATATTAAAAAGCGCTGGTGAAAGTAGACTCCATCACTTACTCTAAATGACTCTGAGACACAATCACATCACTTTATCTGCATACTTTGATTAATGTCAAAATTATTAACATGGTATTAGGTCGCTTTGTCTTAGTTTACTGAACAACTTTTGATGATTAACTATCAAAAGCTTTAGAAGCATCAACACAAAGCTAATTATGAGGATTTTTGAATTTCATAAAGTTCTGAACATTTGTCAGTAAGATCTGCTTTCAAAACAACAACCACAAAACCACTTGATAAATTATTTTCATTAACACTAGAGCCATTATTAAAAGCAGGTCTATGTAAATATTCATCCTCTTTTTGTTGATGTGCAGATGGTGTATTTACATTAAGAATAACTTATCTGTACAGCAAAACAGTCAACTTCAACATTAATATTTATCAGAGTCCAACTTTTTATGCCACATCAAACACTACACACAGCCTTCACAGGTTTCCTACTAACAAGCTTTTATTTATTCGTTATGAAATATACAGTCATTCTTTAAATGGTTGTGTAAAATATAGTCTCCAGCAGTTCATTGTATTTTATAAATTAAAAGAAAATCTCTCTCTATCAGATGAAGTTTGTGGCTCTGAAAAGAGCCTTTGTGTTGGAGAAGCAGACCGGACTCGGGTTACTTGGCTTTGGCGGGTTTCTCGCTCTTCTTGGGCAGCAGCACGGCCTGGATGTTGGGCAGCACGCCGCCCTGAGCGATGGTCACTCCGCCCAGGAGTTTGTTCAGCTCCTCGTCGTTGCGCACCGCCAGCTGCAGGTGACGGGGAATGATGCGGCTCTTCTTGTTGTCCCTCGCGGCGTTTCCAGCCAGCTCCAGGATCTCAGCGGTGAGATACTCGAGCACAGCCGCCAGATAGACGGGAGCACCGGCACCGACGCGCCCTGCGTAGTTACCTTTGCGGAGAAGCCTGTGAACACGACCGACGGGGAACTACAGCCCTGCCCTGGACGAGCGAGTCTTGGCCTTCGCTCGAGCTTTGCCACCGGTTTTGCCTCTGCCACTCATTGTCAGAAATAACAAGTTCTTTACAGTAAAACAGAAATGATGAAAAAGCGCGTTCTACTCTGTCTTTAAGCGAGCGAGCCAGTCGCCCATTGGTTTAGAGTCTTGTAAGATTTTAAACCAATCACTGAACTTCCCTCCAACACACACCGCCAAAGCCACGCCTCCACAGCTGATTGTGCTGCATTTAGACTAAACACATGACAGAAAACATTTAATAAATTGTGATGGGGTGTTGAATAAGTTTAAAAAATATATCAATGCAAAAAGCATCACTAAATATTGTTTTTAACCTAATTAAATTTAGATCGGTGTTAAAGCTGTTTATTTTAACATGAATAACTATTTTTCTAAATTAGATTAGATTCAACTTTATTGTTATTATGCAGAGTGCAAGTACAGAGCTAAAGAAACGCAGTTATAATCTAACCAGAAGTGCAAGAATATAGTGTTTTATACACAGATAAGTGCAGAGTAAGTGAAGCTGTAACTTACAGTATGTACAGTGGAGTTACTATATACAATATTTGGATAAAAGCGTCTGCTAAATGATTAAATGTAAATGTAAATACAATATTAAGCAGAGTATGTACAGAATATAAATAGGAGAGCTGTGTAGGGTTATATGTACAGTATGAACAGCAGCAGAAGAGAAGGTAATAAATACAGTTGGTGTACAATAGTATTGTTAAACAATGTATAGTCTAAGCAAAATATCAGCAGTGCAATAATATTTTTATAGGAATAGTTTATTGTGCTTTGTACAGTAACAACGTTAGACAGTGTACAGTGTATGGCTTTAACAAAATATGAATAGTGCAAATACATGTTTGTAAAGTACTGTGACCAAAGCAGTAAGAGAGCAGGTGTAAGATAGATTGGACAAGTTAAATGCTCAGTCATGTAAAACATTACCAGTCCAGGTAAGTTCAGATAGTCTTATAATACTGTATTTGCATTTAATCATTTAGTAGAGTTTTATCCAAATCACTTACAATGGAAGCAATCAAAATCAACAAAAGAGCAATATACAAGTGCTATAACAAGTCTGTTAGCTTAATGTAGTATATGTAGAAATTTATTTTTTTTATTATATAAAATAAAACAAATAGTATAGAAAAAAAATAGAGCACGCTTGTTAAGTTTTTGTTGTTGCTTTAGTTAAATTGTATAATAAAAAAATACTTTTTTTTTTTTCACTAAGAGTCTAAATGCAGGTCTTTTGCTCTTTCTCTAGATTTAGTGTGTGGCTCTTAAAAGAGCCGTTGGGGAATAAAACAGAAGATTTATCTCTTCTTGGGAGCTGCTCTTTTAGGCTTTGCAGCTTTAGGTTTAGCAGCTTTAGGCTTTGCCGTCTTGGGTTTGGCAGTCTTGGTCTTTTTGGGGCTCTTGGCTGCTTTCTTGGGGCCGCTGGCTTCTTCGCCTTCTTGGGGCTCTTCGTCGCCTTCTTGGGGCTCTTCGTCGTCTTCTTAGCGGCTGCGGCGGGTTTCTTGGTCTTCTTGGGTGATTTCTTAGCGGCGGGCTTCTTGGCAGCAGCGGGTTTCTTGGCTTTAGGAGCCGCTTTCTTCTTGGTCTCGGCTTGCTTCTTGCTGATCTTGAAGGAGCCGGAGGCGCCGGTCCCTTTGACCTGCAGCAGGGTGCCTTTAGTCACCAGGCTCTTGATGGCGAGCTTGACGCGGGAGTTGTTCTTCTCCACGTCGTAGCCGCCGGCGGCGAGAGCTTTCTTCAGCGCCGCGAGGGACACGCCGCTCCTCTCCTTGGACGCGGACACGGCTTTGACGATCAGCTCACCGACGCCTGGACCTGCTTTCTTGGCTTTGGCAGCGGACTTCTTCTTGGGCGCTTTGGCCGGCGGAGCGGCAGCAGCTGGAGCGGTTTCTGCCATTTCTCGGAGCGGATTTACAGTCTTTCAAACACTGAGTTCAATGAGAGTCGCTCGAGCGCCGCTGCGCTCTTAAACAACACATGAGAACCTTACAGACTCAACCCGCCGCTCGGTGTCTGCGCGCCTCCGCGAGCCCCTCGCGCTTGTGTTTTCTTCTCCTACATTTAAGAACAAAACTCGAGTGATAAAATAGTTTATCGCAGTAGAAACACAGTGAACACCAAGCAGAGGTTCTTGTCTTTCTGTGGAGACTAAAATACGCGGCGAGGAAATGTTTGTGTTGCTCCCATCAGATCAAACTCAAGGCGAGCATCAGTCACTGAACACAGCCGCGTGTGAATCTAATGCCTTGTTTAAGTGTACAAGTTGATAACAGATTAAAATCATCCTCTGTGTGTTTCAGAAACAGTTTGAGAGTGAATATAATGTAATGATCATCAGTGACGGTTGTGTGCAGTGCTTCATACAGCTGCTGTTTCGGGCGGCTTGAAGCACAAACATCTGGAGGCTTCGAGACTCATGTCTTTCTTTCTTTCTTTCTTTCTTTCTTTCTTTCTTTCTTTCTTTCTTTCTTTCTTTCTTCTCTGGATTCCCAACACCCTCTTCTTCTAGTATATCATAGTTAGCATGAATGCTGTATGAGAGACATGTAAAGACAAACTGTGCCTAAAGTCAAGAAGATCTCCAAAACATGTGTATCTTTAAGATATCTAGTATTAACCCGTTTAATCCCAAATTCTTCCCAGACATGAACATATCCAAATGATGTGTCATTAGTAACCCTTTGAAATAATCAATAATTATTTATTTTCTTTTATTGGAAAAAAATGTGTTTTATGGTCAGTCACAATTGTGATAATGTGTGAACTGAATTAACATATTTCTGCAGTCATAAACATTGTTATATATCTTAGCCCAGCTATTTTAAACTGTTTGATCACATTCTAGGGTTTATATTATGCATAAAAACCTTATACAACATTGATAGCAATACCGAGATAAAAGACAAAAAAAAAATAATAATACAACCATCAATGTATTTCAAAATTGTTACTTTTTTGGTAAAATATAACATTATTTTTTTTATATTAATGCTACGAATATTACAACATCATTATTATACATTTTTCATAACATTTGCATTTTTAATTTAGTGCAACATTTTAGTGTAATTTTCACTAACAACTGTGATTGTATTTATATTGTATTCATAAGTTCACTGTTATCCAGCGATCACTATTGTGACCATCAACATGTTTACTCACTCTGTGACCACATTCAACAAAACTGAATATATGTGAATTCATATATTAATACTAGACACCTTAAAGATCATGTGTACCAAAGATCTTTATCATATCTTTATGTTAACATACTTTACAAGCCTTTTGTTTCAGAGCTTTGATGCAGTTATCATCTTCTCAAGATTCTGGTCATGTGACCATCTGCACTAATCATGTGACTCTGCACATATTTAACTGAGACCCTTTATTTTTTACCATATTTGCAGGAATTGCACTAAAACATCAGTCAGTAAGGTTTTTAGAGCTTTATAAATTAAAAACATTTTTATGGTCACTATTGTGACCGGTGGGTTTAAATGGGTTAATATAATTATTATTTTTTGTTGAATGTGGTCAAAGAATGAACATGTTGATAGTCACAATAGTGATCGCTGGATAACAGTGAACTTAGGTTTACATATAAATACAATCACAGATGTTAGTGAAGGTTGAACTAAAATGTTGCAATGACAACATATTGCACTAAATTAACATTTTAAATGTTAAAAATAAGCTACAATATTGATGTTATAATACTGGTTGCACTAATATAACACTTTTATGATATATGTTACAATAAAGTAACAATTTTGAAGTACACTGATGGTTGTATTTATTTATCTCAGTATTCCTAGCAAGTGTAATATAAGAGTTTTTATTCATAATTGTAACCCTAGAATGTGATCAAACAATCTAAAATATCTGGGCTAAGATAAATAATATCCACTGTAGCGCTGAATATAACAAATATGAAGTAATGTAGCTTCTATCTGTTAAATTATATTCAGGGTCTTAATTATGCATTTTATCAGTTCTAGATTCTCATTAAGGATACACACACACACACACACACACACACACACACACACACACACACACACACACACACACACACACACACAAACACACACACACACACACACACACACACACACACACACACACACACACACACAAGCAAGACATAATCCCTGTTTCTCAATGACACGCACATCTCTTGAGTAAATTAAAAATATACTATACTTGTAATATACATGTAGATCTAAGCAGAGGCGGACAAACACAACTTCATTACTTGAGTGAAAGTACAGATACTGCTGGTCAAATACTGCTCCACTACAAGTGAAAGTTGTAAAGACAGATTTTTACTTAAGTGAAAGTACAGAAGTACATGTTTTTAAAAGTATTTAAGCATTAAAAGTAAATGCATTGTTTTATTGTCGCATTGTTGTATACTAACTTATGCCACTAATGCAACCTGCTGAATATGAGTTGATAGTTTATTTTTCCCCGCTGGAATTCAACTGTACAACATGAGTAAGCGTCTCTCTCACTCCTACTTTTTATTTATTTATTTGATGTTGTTCTGCTTGTCACACTCTTAAAGTACCACCCTGTTAGGATATGTTATGGAGAAAAACAAAAAACAAAACAAAAACAAACATAAAAACATATCTGACCATAATGTACTTAAAGTGCTCTATTTTCACGCACTAATTTTGTCCTTAATATACTAAAAATGATCCTTTAGTACTTCTTAATATAAACTTAAGATCATGTAAGTGTACTCAACTGTGCTGTTTTGAGACACCATGAATATGAACTAAAATGTGCTTTTAACATACTATCTTTGTATTTGAAAAATGTATTTAGCTACCACTAGTCACAATAATCAATGCAAAAACTACAAAGATGTTAATTAACTTTCCAGCAACCAGGAATGACAACATAGGAAGTAATCTGCAATATGACCCAAAACAAACAAAAAAATAATAATACTTGACAGTGTTCTGAACACAATTTAAATGAGTATCAAATACCATCACCAAGTTTATTTGTTTGTTTGGTTTTTATTATTTATTTATTTAGATTCCACCTACACTTAAAGTTAAAGACTCAGCATTATGTAGCTGGTGGTGAACCAATAAACAGGACGAGACCAGTATATCTGGCCAAATCCATCATCCACATCATTTTAGTTCACAACATCATTACAAACAAAGAAAACAATCTGTGTAACTGTATAAAACATAGGAATGTAAACAATATAGGAAATGCATTACATCGTTAATTTTCGTAAAGGGAAAGAAAGAAAGTAATGAGTCTCAAACAGACTCGAAGCCTTTTTTAGCTGGTTCTTTGAATTCAAGTCATTTATGTATACGGTCGGGTATATCAAAAAATCAGATGGCAGAGATAAGTTAGAGCAGAAGTAAAATTGGTGGGAAAGCAGAGGAAAATAAAGTGTTTAATCATTATTGCTCTTTTTCTCCAAATTATTTCAATGGGTCTATAAGGGATTAAAAATGGCACTGAATGCTATTTGAGGCCCATTTGTTTTCTTGTATGAAATATGACAAACAAAAAGAGCGGGAATTAAAACAAAGAAAGCTTAGTCATGTGGACTGATGCACTTCAAACATGGAGCGGTGGGCGGGGCTATCATTTCATCGCCTGTGATTGGCCCTCGTTCCGCTGGTGAGAAGTCGAGTTGTCCAATCACAGTGGAGTTTCTGGGTGTGGTCTGTGGAAACACGCAATCAGAAGGCTCCACTTCTCGGTGGAAATTAGCATAGGTTAGTGAATAAACGTCTCTTTCTAATCATTGACTCGTCAGCATCATCATGCCTGAACCAGCGAAGTCCGCGCCTAAGAAGGGCTCCAAGAAGGCCGTCACAAAGACCGCGGGGAAGGGAGGAAAGAAGCGCAGAAAGACCAGGAAGGAGAGCTACGCTATCTACATCTACAAGGTGATGAAGCAGGTTCATCCCGACACCGGGATCTCTTCCAAGGCGATGGGGATCATGAACTCTTTCGTCAACGACATCTTCGAGCGCATCGCCGGTGAAGCGTCTCGTCTCGCTCACTACAACAAGCGCTCCACCATCACTTCCAGAGAGATCCAGACCGCCGTGCGTCTGCTGCTGCCCGGGGAGCTGGCCAAACACGCCGTGTCTGAGGGCACCAAGGCCGTCACCAAGTACACCAGCTCCAAGTAGAGCAGCCTGAGACCGAGACCCCCCAAAGGCTCTTTTAAGAGCCACACATCTACTCGATCAAAGAGCCACACATCTACTCGATCAAAGAGCCACACATCTACTCCATTAAAGAGCCACACATCTACTCCATTAAAGAGCCACACATCTACTCCATTAAAGAGCCACACATCTACTCCATTAAAGAGCGAGTTTGTTGTTAATATTTTAACTTAAGGCTCAACTATGGATTAAATTAAATTATGCTGTGTATTTTGGTGTTTAATCAGAAACACAAGCATATATACTTTAAACTTTTTTTTTTTTTTTGAGTCTGAAGTAATGGCAAAACAACGCATCTGTTTAAGGCTCAAATTGCAGCAGTTATCGCTTTTTGAGAAATTTTTATTTTAACAGATCAAGCTTTGATATACATTATACAATCACGTATATCACTGTAAACAGATTCACTCAATCCAATAATTAGTTTTGTATTTGAAGCTTTTTAATTGAATGTATGCTTCAACATCTTGTACTAATGTAGCTTTGTTTTAGCTTTAATCATTTTAACCGAGCAAGTGAATTTAAAGATGTTTCTTATCAGACTTTATTCAATGTGTTATCTGTCAGTTTATTAATATGAGCCAAAGTCCTGCCGTCTGAAAACATTTTATTTGTATTATCCTCCAACTGACTGATTCATCTGTTTGTCTTTTATGATGATAATGACTGAAGTATCTGAGACTGAATAAAGACAAAAACAGCTCTCAATATTAGCGGTTATTACTGTACCGCAGGCTACACGATCAACTTCAGAGAAAAACTAGTTCATATGTAAGAAATGTCTATAAAATATATATTCAGGAATAAATCCTTCAGACTGAATACATGGTTTGCTGTTTTTGATTGTTACTTTTTTGTCTTTATAAACTTTTTATTATTATTATATGTATCTTGTATCCAGATGTTGTGTTTGTTGTATTTCTACATTATTATATTCTTGTAATCTACCAGTAATGTGTTCTGGGTTTGTAAAGATGCTTTGTGTTTCGTTTAAAAGAAAACTTAATGAAGCAGTTATTAACGACCCATCAATCCTGATCCTTTTCTCTCCTCTAAGTGTCTCCAAATATGTAAATAGAAGTTTACAGCAAAAAAAAAAGAGCTGATTTTGAAGTTATGAATCTATACTTTATTATACATTTTCTAACACAATTACAAAAAATTGCAAAAAGCTGAACAACTTTTTTTTTCTCCTCCCACCATCTTGATGAAAGAAAGCAAACTATACTGGAACCAACTTCGGGAAGAAAAAGTGCAAATGGAGCCCATCCCAAATTGCCATCATGTACCCTGAACTTATAAACATACCTGACTGGAATCTTTTTACATTTATTTATGTATACCCCCCCCTCACCTCACCTCCTCACCTCCTCAAGCTAATAAATACTGTTATAAAGACATTATTTCCTGAGATATTAATAGTTTTCATCCACAATGTGTCAGGTTCAACACTCAAGTGATGTCTATAATATTTTGTGTAATTGGAAAAACTAATTTTCTGTTTAAATAATGTCAAAACAAACATTTCAGTGAAACTTCAAACAGTCCACTGCATCATGAGCTCTGTGTGAGAGATCACGCTCGTGTGAAGACTTTGTCTCCGGGAACTCATGCAGATCTTCTTCTTCTAGTCCTCCTCATCCTCCTCTTCCTCCGGCGTATATTCTTCATCTCCTGAATCAGTGATGTTCTGCTGCTCCTCTTCCTCACTCCTCATCTCCTCCTCACCCTCCTCATCCTCATTATCATCTTCATCAAAACTTTCTTCTTCATCATCATCGTCATCATCTTCATCGTCATTATCCTCCACCTCCTCCTCAGCATCTCCTCCCTCAAATTCACCTTCAGAACAGAAACAAAAGAACAACATGCTCTTAATCAGGGGTCATCAAACTTGATCCTGGAGGGCCGGTGTCCTGCAGAGTTTAGCTCCAACTTGCCTCAACACACCTGCCTGGAAGTTTGAAGTATACCTAGTAAGAGCTTGATTAGCTGCTTCAGGTGTGTTTAATTAGGGTTGGAGCTAAACTCTGCAGGGACACCGGCCCTCCAGGACCGAACTTGGTGACCCCTGCTCTTAATGCTCAAGACTGGATATTCAGATTGATTTATTTAGAAAGTAAGAAAGCAAAAGTGCAAAAGGCATCAGAGATTTGACTCTTTGATGAATAAGCCCCACTAACACTTGGTATTGTTTGTTGCTGGTTGATGTTGTGTGAGATGCATCAGGACAGGGGCGGGCAATATGACCAAAATCTTCACATATAGCGCGATCTGAACACTAAACACATTTTGTCAAAAAAAGCCAGTATTGTCCACTCTCAAGACATCCAGTTCATGTTTTACTGCAGAAGCCGACAAGCACCTTGTTATTGAACAGAAGCCGATACATCCATTCTAGCCAATCAGAGCGCTGTATTCAGGTCAGGTGACAAGCTGCTTTCACCTGCTCTTGATATAATGTATGTTGGCAGTGTTTATCTCACACATCAAACCATGTAAATCAGAGAGACTCACAGCAGCCTAACATTTCATGGTTACAGTGTTCCTGTGGCTCAGTGGTAGAGCATTGCGTTAGCAGCGCAAAAGGTTGTGGGTTCGATTCCCAGGGAACACACATACTGAAAAAATGTATAGCCTGAATGCAATGTAAGTCGCTTTGGATAAAAGCGTCTGCTAAATGCATAAATGTAAATGTAAATGTAAATGTTACTCATAGTTCCCCAGGCTATTCTACAATATTATATGTCTAATAATAATCGAGTATAAAAGCAGGTATCAGACTCACAGATGGTGCTGAGGAGTGTGCTGGCGTGCTGCCGCAGTTCAGCAATGAACTCGTCCATCTTTCCTTCCATCGCTTCATACAGCGGCTCGGTGTCCACTGTGGATTCATCGGGGAAAAACAGAGGCTTTCTCAGCAGCCGCCGGCACCTGACACACACACACACACACAGACACAGACACACAGTGTTTTAGAAGATAGTGTAACTGTGGATAAACCGAACACACTCATGCAAATGTGTGAAAGAACCTCTGAATCAAAGTCTCTTACCTTTTAATAGATGAATTGTAATCCTGAAAGAAACCCAAGAGAAACCCCCCAAAAATATTAGGATTTTGACTTTCAAATATAGGTTTTGTTCAAAATGCCTAACAAGGAACACAAGTTCTAGATGATACAAATAATGTGCCATAATTGGAAATAATCTGTGTTTTCTATAACTATTCACAGACTCTAATATGATTGGCCATGTACAGGATTTTACCAGTTGCCACAATGTGATTTTAATAAAGTTTCTAGTTTCTAGATTTGCTTGTGAGGTCGGTGGCATCAAATACTTCTTTGTACTTAGTACCACACAATCTAGAGACCTAGAATCTGGATCTAGACTTTTGGCTTCGTTTGCAAAGATCCAATCTTTTGACCATATTGGATTTCGTGTCCCGTCTGTTTACACTTAATACACGACTCAAGGAAACCATTCCATCGTTTTCTGGAGCACGGTTGACCCTCAGGTTTTGAACAAGGTGAATTATTTATATAAATGTTCAATATGAATTATTCTTTGCCTTTAACATACACCAGAACTGATTATCCTGTTTCTACCATGATTACTAAATTTGAGAAAGAATATGTGTGAATTACCTGTGTGTCTGTGCAGCCTCTCTATATAGTGAAGCTGTGACTTATATATATATATATATAAACAGCAAAGAGTATAATATAGTATTATCATAGTACAAACCCGATTCCAAAAAAGTTGGGACACTGTACAAATTGTGAATAAAAAAGGAATGCAATAATTTACAAATCTCATAAACTTATATTTTATTCACAATAGAATATAGATAACATATCAAATGTTGAAAGTGAGACATTTTGAAATGTTATGCCAAATATTGGCTCATTTTGGATTTCATGAGAGCTACACATTCCAAAAAAGTTGGGACAGGTAGCAATAAGAGGCCGGAAAAGTTAAATGTACATATAAGGAACAGCTGGAGGACCAATTTGCAACTTATTAGGTCAATTGGCAACATGATTGGGTATAAAAGGAGCCTCTCAGAGTGGCAGTGTCTCTCAGAAGTCAAGATGGGAAGAGGATCACCAATTCCCCCAATGCTGCGGCGAAAAATAGTGGAGCAATATCAGAAAGGAGTTTCTCAGAGAAAAATTGCAAAGAGTTTGAAGTTATCATCATCTACAGTGCATAATATCATCCAAAGATTCAGAGAATCTGGAACAATCTCTGTGCGTAAGGGTCAAGGCCGGAAAACCATACTGGATGCCCGTGATCTTCGGGCCCTTAGACGGCACTGCATCACAACATGGGCTCAGGAATACTTCCAGAAAACATTGTCGGTGAACACAATCCACCGTGCCATTCGCCGTTGCCGGCTAAAACTCTATAGGTCAAAAAAGAAGCCATATCTAAACATGATCCAGAAGCGCAGGCGTTTTCTCTGGGCCAAGGCTCATTTAAAATGGACTGTGGCAAACTGTTCTGTGTTCAGACGAATCAAAATTTGAAGTTCTTTTTGGAAAACTGGGACGCCATGTCATCCGGACTAAAGAGGACAAGGACAACCCAAGTTGTTATCAGCGCTCAGTTCAGAAGCCTGCATCTCTGATGGTATGGGGTAGCATGAGTGCGTGTGGCATGGGCAGCTTACACATCTGGAAAGGCACCATCAATGCTGAAAGGTATATCCAAGTTCTAGAACAACATATGCTCCCATCCAGACGTCGTCTCTTTCAGGGAAGACCTTGCATTTTCCAACATGACAATGCCAGACCACATACTGCATCAATTACAACATCATGGCTGCGTAGAAGGAGGATCCGGGTACTGAAATGGCCAGCCTGCAGTCCAGATCTTTCACCCATAGAAAACATTTGGCGCATCATAAAGAGGAAGATGCGACAAAGAAGACCTAAGACAGTTGAGCAACTAGAAGCCTGTATTAGACAAGAATGGGACAACATTCCTATTCCTAAACTTGAGCAACTTGTCTCCTCAGTCCCCAGACGTTTGCAGACTGTTATACAAAGAAGAGGGGATGCCACACAGTGGTAAACATGGCCTTGTCCCAACTTTTTTGAGATGTGTTGATGCCATGAAATTTAAAATCAACTTATTTTTCCCTTAAAATGATACATTTTCTCAGTTTAAACATTTGATATGTCATCTATGTTGTATTCTGAATAAAATATTGAAATTTGAAACTTCCACATCATTGCATTCTGTTTTTATTCACAATTTGTACAGTGTCCCAACTTTTTTGGAATCGGGTTTGTATTATTATCATTATGTCAAAATATCAGTTATGTATCTGATTTAAAACCACATTAGGAAGTGGATCAGAACAGACACACAAACTAAAAACAAAAAAAAAAGTTGTGCACATGCAAAAATATCCGTTCTTTGTCACATTTGTGTAAAAAAATAAATCAGTTTTTTTGGTGCCAGTGTAAACGCAGCCATTGCTTTTGGACTACACCAGACTGACTACACCTTCAGATTAGCTTCCCATCACATCGGTCTACTATTGTTGTATAAACCATTTCAGATAAACCTGCCCCTAAATTGTTATGCAAAAACTAAAACTAGTTGTTGGTTGCTTTCCATTTTCCCCTTTTAAGAGGTGCGTTCTGGGCCAGAATTAAATGCAAATGGACCAGACTTCACGCTTCTAGAGATATCAGACTAGGTTCAAATGACTACAACCAATCCTACAACAAAACAGTTTAGGTTTGTGTGAATAACATTCACAGATCGTTTGAAGAATTCAGTATTTGTGTGTGAAATGTACCTTAATGAACTGGAAAGCGTCGCTCTCCTGCATAAGCCTCTCAAAGCCCGAGTGAGCCTCTTGTAGACGGGTTTGATCTTGTGTTATTCGACTCAGGTTCTGCTGGATTCCCAAACACTGCTCACCGTCGTAAGTGCGGAGGCATTCACGCAGCGAGGACAGAAAAGCATCCAGATGTGCAATAGAAGTCTCTCGGAAAGCATCCAGGTGTTGGTCTGTGTCGTCACGGTAGGCCTAGGACACAACAACATGTTGTTAAGACTAAAAACTTCACAGAGCATTTACTCTTTCCCTCCAAACACTGTGTTTTCTGTGTTTTCACTGTTATATACTCAAGGACACTATTACGCATCTCCTGAATGAGTCTAGAATCTCTCGATCAAAAACACAGGCGAGGAAGACACAGAGACATGTGATCTCATATGTAAGCATATGCATATGGAAAATAATGTGATCAACACTAACCGCATATAAATGAAAACTGACTAATGCTACAGAGTGAAATGTGGATCCAGAAAGTGGTAAAGGACTGTGAAGCTTTGAGAGAACTGATGGAAATGATCCACTACATCTATGTTTTGATCATCATACTGAATATGAGCCAGATGTCATTTTTGATTTAAAAAAAAATACTCAGCTTTTTGCTCAACATGTTGCTTGAATCTAGAATACAACCAATTTATTTATTTTTTTATTAAAAGTAGAGGCTCCCTTCTTTATTTTGATGCATTGCATGTTCATATATTCATAAAACAATATATTCTAGGGGCCATTCAATGTTAGAGAAAATTGCGTCAAAAACGCTGGCGGGGAAAGAGTTAACCTGGACGTGAACTAATGCCACAGAATGAACTTCACCTTGTTGTGTCGTTCAATCTCCTTTTGTTCCAGTCGATTCTTTTCAGCTTTAAGGATCTTTCTGTTCGTCTTCTGCAGCTCAATGTCAAGATGTGTCTAGAGAAGACAACAGAGAGAACCAGAGTTATCTGGGCTGATCATGCAAAACTTGTGTTTCACTTCGCTTTTAGACACACGCTCATAAACTTCCTCAAGCACTTCCCTTCAGAGAATCCCCACCGCCATTTTGAAGAGCGCTCCACTTCATCAAACGGATGAGGAAAGCATATATTCAGGAAATGTTGTGTATTAAAATGGCCTGAACATAACCATGAATACACAAATTAGTCCCCGCTTCCACTCGATTACACCGGCTCAGACAACCTGCTCCACTTTGACTTTGTTAGCTGAAGTAGTAAATGCTACACAACGGCAAATCCCAGAACTACAGTAATTCAGCCATATATGTTTGAACCAGAAATGTATTCTAAAGAAGAGGAGTAAAATTAATCAGGATGGTAATGCATTTCATGTATCGCTATTTAAAACACCAGACAATGTGCTTTTATCTTTATTTTTCCATCTTTCTTATTTTCCAGGGCTTGTTTTGTTTGTTCTATGGACGGCTCAGCTAAACAGACAAAAAAAAAAACAAAGCTGAATTTGGGGTGAAACTTTTTGAATTTCAAGATCAGGGTAAATTTAACTTGTTTTGTCTTCTGGGAAACATTTAAGAAACATTTAACATTTAAGGCCTCTGAAGGGCAGTACTAAATGAAAAAAAAAATATATAGTTAGGCAAAATAAGAAAAATGTACACATCTCCATTATGTTCAAAAGTTTTCACGCCCCGGCTCTTAATGCATGTTTTTTTTCCTTCTGGAGCATCAGTGAGTGTTTTAACCTTCTGTAATAGCTGCATATGAGTCCTTCAGTCGTCCTCAGTGTGAAAAGATGGATCTCAAAATCATACAGTCATTGTTGGAAAAGGTTCAAATACACAAAAATGCTGAAAAACCAAAGAATTTGTGGGAGCTGAAGGATTTGTCTGAAGAACAGCAGCAGTTTAACTGTTCAGGACAAACAAGGGACTCATGAACAACTATCACTAAACAAACAAACACAGCTGTGGATCATTCAGCTAACAACAGTGTTAAGAATCAAGGGTGTGTAAACTTTTGAATGGGTCATTTTCATAAATTCAAGTTATTATTTTCTCTTGTGGACTAATATGTAAACATTTTATGTGAAAATACCTTATTCAGGTCAATACTAAATAAACAATAACATGGATATTGTATGATCCCTCTTATTTTGGCAAAAATAATTAACAATTTGCAGATTCTGAAAGGGGGATGTAAACTTTTGACCTCAGCTGTGTATATTATATCAGAATCCACAAGATTCATGGGTTCACAAACAGACAGTGAAACATTGACATTTCAAAGAATCTTGAAACAACGATGACGTAACGAAGCCTTGTTTACTGAAATCACATGACTTTGGCAGTTTGATACACGCTCTGAATTAGTGATTCGAAACAAAAGGTTTCAAAGCTTCATGAAGCAGTGTTTCTTAAACAGCAATCAATAAGAATACAGCCTTGTACCACAATGCTTGAGACTCCACCGCTATGAACATCCACAACGTACAACACTAAATGGTGTAAAGGGATTCAAAGCGCTTTTGGAAACCGATTACCGAAACCACATTCGGAGGTATAAGTGTGAACCGATGTAAGAAGAGTGATTGGGCCTGGACACATCACACCTACCTTGAAATCCTTCATGGTGTTCTTCAGTGTTTTGATGGCGTGTCCACAGTGCGTTCCCTCAATGGTGCAGGCGTTACAGAGGAACAAGCGCTCATCCAGGCAATAGTACCGAAACATCTCGTCGTGCTCCAGACACTTCCTCTTCCTCATGTCACCGAGCGGCTCCACCAGCGGATGCTCTCTGAACGCCGGCAGCTCCAGATGAGGCTGAACGTGCTTCGGGCACATGGACACTTCACACTTCAGGCAGGTTTTAACCGCCACCGGACCCTTCCCGTCCTCGCTGGTGTCCTCGGGACAGTAATCGCAGCGAACATGGGCGGGTCTGTGAGACGCGTCGCTCCGGGCGGAGCGCTCTGATTGGCCACGACGGCGGAAACCGTCAGCGATGTTGGCCAGTTTGAAGTTCTTCTGCCAGCTGGCGGAGCTGCGGTGAGTCTGTCTGCACTCGGGGCATCGCAGACGGCCGTGGTCTGCACGGCTCTTGAGTCTGCGCAGGCACGGCAGGCAGAAGTTATGTCCGCAGGGCAGCAGGTGCGGATCACGGTAAAGATCCAGACACACTGGACACGTCAGCTCCTCCTCGAGAACGCTGCTGTCTCCGGCAGACGTCGCCATGATCAGTAGACCTGTGCGGAGACGGACCACAACAGTTATCTTTAAAGCTGCAGCCTGTAAGTTTTGACTCTGTCGCCATCTCTGTTTGAAACCTGCAATTGCAGCTATTTGTGGAATCATTTTCTCAAGGTGGGTTGTGCTCCAGCGCAGATGAATCTAATGTTTTGAGGAGTATGTGTGGCTGTCAGTCACTGCACCGGTGTAGATACTGTATTTAGGAATCACAGATGTTGTGTCTTGGAAGTAGGGCTGCAAACCGATTAGTCGAGATTAATCGATTCAACAGAAAATGTATGTTTACATACTAAGTGTGTGTGTACAGTGTATTTGGAAGTCTGACCCAAAGAAGTATTTTCACTGGATATTGTTACTTACTCGTTCAGATAACACGTCTGCCACTTTTGTTCTGACCAACTGAGGAAAAAAAACAAACAGCGCTACCAACGGTGATTAACTCTAACGATCGGTTCGCTCATGTCACATCAAACCATGCAAATTATTATTGTTATACTTTGTTCTCAAATTGTTTAATGTTAACATCAAAATTGCATGACTACGTGTATGTAGTGCAGGGGTCTCCAACCCTGCTCCTGGAGAGCTATGGTCCTACAGATTTCAGCTCCAACCCCAATCAAACACACCTGAACCAGCTAATCAAGGTCTTCAATGCTACTAGTTAATTTCAGACAGGTGTGTTGGAGCAGGGTTGGAACTGAAATCTGCAGGATGGTAGCTCTCCAGGAGCAGGGTTGGAGATCCCTGATGTAGTGTGTATTAGTGCAAATATTGCAATTTCTGTACAGTCTAATCTAATTGTCATATCATTTGAATTTCATATAATTTATTTTAACCCAAAAAGCTAATTATTCTTGCTTCAAACTGGTTTACTTTAAAATACACATCTTGTGTAATCCCAGGCTATCTGTAATCAGATGCACATTTAAAACTGGAATATCATTCACATGCGTTTCATAAACACATAAACCTTTCTGGATTACAATCCGCCATCAAAATGATATGTTTAATTATTCCAGCTGCTGTGAGAAAAGGCTATAAACGATCCGTCACCTGCAGGATCCTCACATGTGATAAAGCTAGTAGCCGGGACTCCTTCTTCATGTTTACAGACGTGACGTAATGACGCAGCGGCGCTCGAATCTCCCGCGAAAACCTACCCGTACCACTCAAATTACAAAACATTATTATAAGATAACCGTTGTGAATCGGGCTAAAGTAAGGCGATAGTTCTGAACACTGGCTGGTTATGTACTTGCTCAAATATTGATTTTGGATTTTTTTTTTACCAAAAACAAAAAGTTACGGACTGCAGCTTTAACAACACAGTTTGCCGTGTTATGAAGGGTGTAGAATTGGCCAAATGTGGATTGTCAGCCGCTGCAGACTTGTTTAACCCAAAGAGGACGTCATGTCATTCTATATCCACATTCTGTTTATTTTCATATTAATATAATTGCCAAAAAAAAAAAGAGAGAGAGAGAGAGAGAGAGAGAGAGGGGAGGGGGGGGGGGGGGGGGGGGGGGGGGGGGGGGGGGGGGGGGCAGTGAAAATATAGCTGCAAGTGACAAAACACTAATAGTTTGTTTGTCAGACAATTGATTGATACATGAGTCAATTTAACACTGTATATATATATATATATATACACACAAACTATTGCTGTGTATATAAAAACAATATTGTTTGTAGATCAAAAATTGTACTTTGCTGAAGAAAAGTCCAACTACTCTGAAACATTTGTTGCTTATTGAATACTGTCACACACACACATACTGTTATTTAAAACTAAAACAGTAGCCTAACAATAAGCTAAACTAATACAGGCTTACCTGAGGAGAAAAACAGCAACGAGTTCTGACTCTACAGCAGCATATCGCTTGTGTTCCTCTGTGGAAGAAAACAATCAAAAGTGAAAGTACAGTCACGTGATCAGAGCATCAGAGAAAATACTCGCTGTTTGGGTGAAGTAACTATTTTACAGCGTTTAACGTGTATTCTCTAAAACGTCAAGTGACCCAGTCGACAAAGCTCGCTCTCTCTCTCACACACACACGCACACTCTCTCTCTCACACACACACACTCTCTCTCACACACACTCTCACTCACACTCTCTCTCGCGCACACACACACACACACACACACACACACACACACACACACACACACACACACGCACACTCTCTCTCACACACACACACACACACACACACACGCACACTCTCTCTCTCACACACACACACACACACACACACACGCACACTCTCTCTCACACACACACTCTCACTGACACACACACTCGCACTCACACTCTCTCTCGCGCACACACACACACACGCACACGCACGCACGCACACACATACACACACACACACACACGCACACTCTCTCTCTCACACACACTCTCACTGACACACACACTCGCACTCACACTCTCTCTCGCGCACACACACACGCACGCACGCACAAACACGCACGCACACACACACACGCACACACACACACACAGATACTTTACTGTGACACGCTTGTTGTGAGTCGCTTGATCTACACAGAGTAATAAACTACTGCAGCATGTCCTCTATAAGCGCTCGTGCCGCACTTCCTAAGAATCGCTGTCAGATCATATTTCTGATGTTTGCATTCATAACCCGCTCCGCCCACTCTCTCCCGGGGTTTAAACTACTGTCAGCTATGACATCGTCCTGAAACACCACACAACACGCGTGTTTGTTTAGAAGCAGAAACTAAACATATTGATTTCCCAGGCGCCGTATTTAACTTAAAATATCAATAACACACCCGTCGCGCTGACTAATGACGTTGGCCAATCAGAAGACTCGTTTAACACCACGTGACCTGGGAAGCCGCGTCGTGACGGAGCACGCTGTCCGAAGCGCGGTCTGAGCTCGCGGCTGCTGCTGTCAGAGTGTTTAATTGTGTTTAATTGTGAAGTGCTCGGTGTTTAAGGCCGCTGTGGACGAGACATGTCCGAGGCCCGAGCTCTGGGGCTGTTCCAGGGGCGAGTGAAGGCTCTGCTCGGCTCGTTGCTGGAGGTGCTGCTGCTGGACATAACAGAGGCGTTCAGAGAGAGTTTGTGTGAGTGCTTCATCTCTAATAACTGAGCATGATTACCAAAATACATGCTGTGAGCTCTCTAGAGTTCATGACAAATAGCGTTAACATACCAAACTGTAACACAACTGACATGAAGTAAATAAACAAACATAAAAAAGCGGATAGTTCACTTAAAAATTAAAATCATGTCTTTATTTACTACCTTCATGTTGTTTACAAACTTCAGCAGCTGCTTCTTTATATGAGTAATAATAAGCATTCACAGAAACTGAGTTCACACGAAGTCTGGTGTACATTGTGTTTATAATGTATTCATCTAATTCATCAAGAATGTATGTAATGCAGAGCTGAGCACAGATCAGACATTCATTCAATCACTCACACATTTTATTTTTATTTTATTTTTTTTTCACTTTAGTTAATGCACAACTTGTGTTTGTGTGTGTGTGCACAAAAAAAACTAGATAATGACTGAATTTTATTATTTATTTATTTAGTATTTATTCATTTTTTTATTTTATTTTTTTATTTTTAGCATAACTCGAGTTTCATCAAGCAATTTAGTGGCTCAAATGAAATCAAATAATATAATAATAATAATAAGTATTATTTGTAAATGTTGTGCTGTTGGTCTGAAATCATTGTGTTTTTCAGGTGAACGGTGTGCCAGTAACTGGCCTGAGAGCAGGAACATTAAGGTGATTGTGTTTGACCTGTTTTACGTCTACTTTAACATCCACCGTTTTCAGCTGTTGTTTTATGTTTTCTGACAGTTGTTCACGAGTCCTTTAACTGCTATTTCCTTAACATCCCATAATACACGCCCACCTAGCGTTTATAACGTAAACGTTTCATTTGACTCCCTAGACTTCCCCAGGTCTACTGACCTTCACTACAGAAAGAGTCATTGTTCATTAGTTATTACTTATGAATTATACAGAGTTTGTAGATTACATTTGAAGCATCACAGCAAGATACTAATAAAAGAAGATACTAATAAAAAGGGCATCTGAATCTTCTATGCATGATATGTAAGATTAACTAAATTAATAATGTATAAACACTGTTTTTTTTTCTTTTCTACTGTAATTAAGTACACTTTAAGTATCTGTACTTTACTTGAGTATTATTTATGAAACTAATAACTTTAACTTCACTACATTTGAAAGACAAATATTGTACTTTTCACTCTCTATATTTCTATCAAGGTCTTCAAAGTAGAAAGTTGTTACAATGTTGCAGCTTTGAACGTCATTGGATTTTCTTTTGCACAAGATTTTTATTATAAAAACATTTGCAAAATGTAAATAAAATAAATAAAGGATACCACAAGCTAGGGTAAATGTACCTATTAAGCTCACCAAAATCTACTTTCAGTCATTTTTAGTGCACAAGATATTGGTTTCAGTACAACAAGTTGTTAAAATAAAATATTAATCTCTCACACAAAAATGTTTAATTTTATTTTAAATGACAAAAGCATTTCGATTAAGATATACATCATTAAATTCAGAAAGTCCGGCTGTGCTTAATGGGTACATGTTTGTGTTCTTTAAGCACACCCCTGTCCCTATTAAGCTCACATCAGGTTTTATTAAAAATTATTGTTTATTATAAGGACATTTTTTTTTGTTATCAACAATTTTTTTTTTTTTTTTTTTTTTTTTTACAAACAACACAACATAATATCCAAAATAAAACAAAACAAAACAGCAGACACATACTCAACATCTAAAAGTTCAATCAAAAGGGAGGGAGAGAGGGAAGGACAACAAGAACACAAAAGTCACTCCTTTAAATAATCAATAAGGACATTTTTAAAGAATAATTGTAAAAATATTTTTTGAATGTACAAAGTCAATCACAAAAAAATATATATATAATATAACACTAAAATCAAGCAACAAGGCTTTCAAGTCGATCAGTTATATATTCAATGAAGTTTCATTTAAGCACATTGTAACATCTAGACTAGTCCACGTTCAGCTAAGTAACACATTCAGAAATCAGATAAAACAAACCAATAAAACATTTAATTCATGGGGATGAACATAGAAACTAGCCTCATTATAAGCCTCTTATTAAATGGATGTCATCTTATCTATAGTCTCTTATGGCTGGAGAACACTACATGATTTAGCCCTGATTATCCACAGATTTACAGTCTGGAGAAGATGATACCAAAGATCAGAGCCAGTCTGCAGATCTGAGTCGACAGAATCCACAGAAAATCCATTAATGTGACAACCATCAGTTCATATTTAAAGACTGTTTATGAAGTATTTATATAGACGTTCAATATGAAGAGCTTAAAGAGAGCACACTGAGCTTAATGGGAGCAGCAACTATTTTTAATATATTGCATGTATTATTTATTAAAATTACAAGATTTTGATAAATAAATAGTGTAGGTCATGTATTAAGTTCATACATATTTTAATATGAACAGCTATTATTAACAATATCCATGAAATTATACTTTTTCTTATTGATGTCACACTGAAGCTGTGTGATTTTCATAGTCGTGCACCCTTTAAGCTCACCTTAAAATAATATGAAATCTTTAATAATTACAGCACTGTAAAATGACAGATCAGCAATAAACTGTCAATGTATAATATTATGGATTTAAAAGTATAAGCCAGTAATGCCTGTGAAGTAATATATTAGCGTAGCACACAATCTTATACAGCTAGTCAGCTAACTGTGTTCTGTAGCATCTGTACTGTGTTGCTAAAACTATCTTTTGGATCTAATGTAATTATTTCCCACATCCATGTTTCAGGTTATAATATGCAAAAGTCTGAACATTAATCTCTTAATTTTACAGTAAGTAGTGAAACTTACCCAAAATAAAGGCTTAAACATCTAAAAAACACCCATTTCCAGGGATCCTCTTGATGAAAGTTTTCAGACAGCTTTCAGAACGAAGACTCATCTCAACGTGCAATGATCTGATCGACTTTATATTATAGGAGGTATATAGTAACAAACATATCAATTGGTTAAGACATCAAGTAGGATAATATTTTTTTTTTCTTTTTATAATCTGATCTCAAAAATAGAAGTGAGCGTAATAGGTACATTTACCCCAGTCAGTGTATTCAGTAGGTGTAATGTATTGTAAGTTTCTTCGGAGGAAGAAATATTACATACAACAATAATAAAACAGTGTGTTGCCTTAAAAAGAAAAAAGTGAATTTACTTTTGGTACTTAAGTCCTTTTATAAAAGCAAGTACTTCTGTTCTTCTGCTTACATAAAAATCTGTCTTTACAAAGTTCACTTGTAAAATGGAGTAATATTTGACCGGCAGTATCTTGTCCGCCTCTGTTTTTACAGGACAGAGTCACGTCTGGAGATTCCCAGCCGATGATGAGCTTTCACTGCAGTGAACCAGTCAATGAACCTGAAGAGCTGGAATCAGACGCCCAGATAGACCCCTGTCCACATCCAGCGCTGGACTCACCTTCTGTCTTAACAGATCCACCAGAACGGAAAGAAACGCAGTTAGCCGTTGCAGAAGATACAATTACACAAACGACCTTATCCGTGAGCGACAACGAAATGCAGACGTTTCCCAACGTTTCTGAAGAAAATCCGCCAGAAGCATCGAGCACGACTGAACCAGAGCCGAAGCCAGACGTTAAACAGGAATACGAAGACGTAGCTGTGATGACTGAAGAAGACGAATGTGAAATCAGACGTCTCGAGGAGACGCAAGCGTGCCAGACTTCAAGTGAAAGCGCTGGAGCTCAGCCGAAGCCTGAGGAGAATGAGCTTCATGAACCAGAAGAGTCTTTCCAGCCGTGTCCTCGCTGGAGCCCGTCTTCCTCCGGCGGGTATTTCAGCTCCGTGCAGAGCCAGATTACACAGAGCTGTCTTATAAACACAACATCAACAGAAAGGCTCGGCCCTTTACAGAAGCAGGAGGACTTCAATCCGCCCGACGCTCCTTTAAGACCCTGCTCTGTGCGACTCCAGAGGGCTGAGAAGCTGCAGAGAGCCATCAGCCGGTTCCACGTTTGCAGCGTTTGTGATAAGATCTTCAAGTTCAGACGAACCCTGAGGAGACACAGACGCTTCCACACGGGCGAGAGACCCCACGGCTGCTCGCTGTGCTCCAGAGCCTTCATCCTGCGCAGAACGCTGCGGCAGCACAAGAAAGCTCACTTCAGGAGACCCTACAGCTGCACGCAGTGCGGGAAGATGTTCAGACACTGGAGGAAGCTGCGGCTGCACTGGCGCTCTCACACCGGAGAGAGTCCCTTCATCTGCAGCCGCTGCGGCAAACACTGCAGGACTCTGAAGAGCCTCGACCGCCACCTGTCTTACATCGACCACGACTGAGAGAGCAAGCGTTCACCACCAGAAGAAGATTCACAACTAATGGCTTTTCTATAATATTCACAGTGTACACTTCACTGTGCAGTTTGTGTTTGTGAATACTGTGATATGTAACTTTTCTTTTTTCAAGTGTCTCAACATTAATTAAATAAACTGAGTCGTATGTGTTCTTTATGAATACTAATGATTTCCTTGAAATGACAAGTGAAAAAACCTACAGTCAGTACATAATATGACCTTTCTTTCTTTCTTTGAGCCCCTAGAATAAAAAATAAAAAATGTTTTGGCTCAGTAAAAACTTTTTTTTTTTAATGATGCATTCTAATGGAATTATGTTGAACTAACAAACTGCATTGAATTAGATGCAGTGTAGGATAAACATATTTGATAGATAGATAGAGCGGGTAAAATAAGTATTGAACACATCACCATTTTTCTCAGTAAATATATTTCTAAAGGTGCTGTTGACATGAAATTTTCACCAGATGTCAGTAACAACCAATACATGCAATAGGGATGGGTACCGAAACTCGGTATTAAATCGGTCCCGGTGCTAAATTACGAAAGACCGGAGTATCGATAAGCTCTGAAGTTAACGGTTCTGCTGTCGGTACTGGAGAAATTAAGAAAACACACATACATTTATTATTGCTATATATACATTATCTTGCAAATTCTATCTCACCAGAGTCGCCAGCTGTTTTATATGCAATAATATTCAAACATTTGTGTATGATGCATTTTTGCTATTTGCAATTCAGAAGCAAGATCGGCTCACGCGGAGGAGCATCAGCACGCGCAACATGAAAGCCCTGTTTAATTATGATAGAAGAGAACTAACCATTCAAACATCTGCTTACACTTTAGGCCTGTGGCTGTTATATTACGCTAATTTTGTTTTTTTATTTCGATTTTGGCTTCTAAGGATTATAGCCGTGTTTCTTGTAGCACAAATTCCTTCCCTTCACAGCGGTGCGCATTCGTTCCTCCCTAACCAAAACTTAACGTCAGAATCAGCTCAATCGGTGGTTGTTGTAAGATTCCATCTTTACTGTTGCTAAATTGCAGTAGCCCCTCACTGCAGAACAAAGATCCAGGGGGCGGGGTTGGATCCCCATCCAGGGGGTGGAGATTGGTAGGTTTAGGGGTGTAGATGGGTGGGTTTAGGGATCAGGGGGTGGAGACGGGTAGGTTTAGGGGTGGAGATGGGCAGGTTTAGGGGCGGGGATGGGTGGGTTTAGGGATCAGGGGGTGGAGACGGGTAGGTTTAGGGGTGGAGATGGGTGGGTTTAGGGATCAGGGGGTGGAGACGTGTAGGTTTAGGGGTGGAGATGGGTGGATTTAGGGATCAGGGGGTGGAGACGGGTAGGTTTGGGGTGGAGATGGGTGGGTTTAGGGATCAGGGGGTGGAGACGGGTAGGTTTAGGGGTGGAGCTGGGTGGGTATGGGTGGGTTTAGGGATCAGGGGGTGGAGACGGGTAGGTTTAGGGGTGGAGATGGGTGGGTTTAGGGATCAGGGGGTGGAGACGGGTAGGTTTGGGGTGGAGATGGGTGGGTTTAGGGATCAGGGGGTGGAGACGGGTAGGTTTAGGGGTGGAGCTGGGTGGGTTTAGGGATCAGGGTGTGGAGACGGGTAGGTTTAGGGGTGGAGATGGGTGGGTTTAGGGATCAGGGGGTGGAGACGGGTAGGTTTAGGGGTGGAGATGGGTAGGTTTAGGGATTAGGGGGTGGAGAATGGTAGGTTTAGGTAAATGTAAGGTGGGAGGACTTGGATCTAGATCCAACCACACCCCCTGTGTTCTGCAGTGAGGACAATCTCCTAAATTGCGGGATATGTTTGATAATAAAACGTTGAAAGTACAATCCGCACAAGAGAAGCTGTTCCCCAGGCTGAAATGTGTGTGTGAGTGTGTGTGTGTGTGTGTGTGTGTGTGTGTGTGTGCACCTGCGCAGCACGCTCCAAAATGGACAGGCAAATTACACTTTGAGCTTTGGGCGCGTCCAAACGATCAAATACACACAAAATATGTCAAAATGGCCGACTTGGAGTATTCACTTACATTTACATTTATGCATTTAGCAGACGCTTTTATCCAAAGCGACTTACAGTGCATTCAAGTTACAGTTTGACATTTTATCAGCTCTTGCTTTCCCCGGGAATCGAACCCATGATCTTGGCATTACTAGTGCCATGCTCTACCATTTGAGCTACAGGAAAGCGATATAAAAGGCTATAAAAAGCATATTTTAACAACAGTAAACAACCAAATTCCATGTGATCGCAAAAGGAAGTTATTACAAACACTCGATGCTGGTTTGAAGTGAGTTCTGAGCAAAAGTGTACTATTAATCTCATAAATTGTCTTATGATGCTAATGTTAGCTCTAATGCACCAGAACAGGTCAAATTCTTCTTCATAATGCATTTTGTCATAATACTTCATGTAAGGTCGCAAGAAATGTTTTGTTGTATTTATTTAGAAATACTTTTGATAATAGTTGGGTAAATGTATCCTGGGATTGAAGTGATGTGGTTTGGTAAACGTTTTTATTGCCAGTATAAAGACTGATAATGGCTAAATAAAAACAAAAGAATAATGATAAAAGAATAATAAGGATTATGTCTCATACCTGGCGGAAGTGTGAGAGGTTATGTTTTTATTAAACTAGTTTGTCATGCATTTCTTTATTTCAACACATTTACAGGTAAATCCTAATATTTTAAATTTGTGATTAATCGCAGTCCAGGACTGATTAACACAATTACATTTTGTAATCGATTGACAGCACTAATATATATATATATATATATATATATATATATGTGTGTGTGTGTATGTGTGTTTATATATATATATATATATATATATATATATATATATACACACATATATATGCAGTATATATAAAACAAAAAGTACCGATAACAATTCCGTTAAAATACCGGATCGATAAGCAGTATCGGTAAGAGGAGTAATACCGTTAAAACCTTAATGATACCCATCCCTACTCAGATATATGGAGAGAACACAATCCTTCTATAAAACAATATACACGGGTGAAGGTCTGTAATGAAAGGATTTCTGCTGCTCGTTTGGACCGGTTTTATATATCTTGTAACCTGAAAAATAGAGTTGTTAGTACAGAAATTATTCCTAATACACTTTCTGATCATAAACGCATTAGGGTTGGGTTCACCCTGTCTAAAAGCACACATAAGAGCTGTTACTGGCATTTTAACACTAAACTTTTAAAAGATAAAGACTTTTGTGAAACGTTTAAGCTATTTTGGGAAGCATGGCAAACAGAAAAGAGTCTTTTTGAAAGTATTATACAGTAGTGGGAAGTTGGTAAAGTGCACATAAGATATTTCTCTCAGAAATATTCTGCTTATTCCTCTGTGGTTTTAAAAAATACTTTGAAGTGGCTTGAAACAGAGATTGTTGATATTGAAATGAATATGACTTAATGATGATGTTAATTTAAAAGTACGTTGGACTGAAAAGAAAAAAACATTTAAGTTTAATTTTGGATGAAAGGGTTAAAGGAGCTCTCATAATAAGCCGTTATTTAACTCTGAAGGACATGGATGCTCCTACTACTTTCTTTTTTAATTTAGAGCGTAAAGTGGGTCAGCAGACATTGATGCTTTCGTTGAAGGACAATAATTGAGGACATGTTACCTCAGACCCACAGGAGATGCGAAAGCTTGCTGTTGATTTCTATTCTAATTTGTACGCTGCTGAAATCCCTGATGAACAATGCAGAAGAGAGCTGCTAAACGACTTACCGGTTTTATCTGAAGATCATAAGAGCTTTTAGAGACTGATATCTCTTTTGAGGAAGTCTCTCTGGCTGTCAAGGGTCTCTCTTCAGGCAAGAGTCCTGGCTTGGATGGACTACCGGCCGAGTTTTATAAATCGTTTTGGACAATAATAGGAGATGACTATTTTGAGGTACTTCAGAAATGCGGTCAACGTGCTGTTTTATCTTTGATCCCAAAAAAAGGAGATTTAACACTTTTAAAGAATCGAAGACCTGTGGCAATTTTGTGCACAGAATATAAAATTGTGTCCAAATAGATTAGATGTTGTATGAAGTTGTACACAAATATCAGTCATATTGTGTTAAAAATAGGTCAATCATGGATAATCTTCATTTAATCAGGGATGTTGCTTATTGTAAAGATGTCAGTATGGGCCTGTTGTCTCTGGATCAGGAAACGGCCTTTGACAGGGTTGATCATGGGTTTCTGTTTGACACCCTTAATGCTTTTGGTTTTGGGGAAAAAAATATTTCAAGGATTAAACTTTTATATACTGAAGTGACATGCATGATCAAAATGGGTGGTGGGTTAAGTATCCCTATTAATGTTAAAAGCGGAATCAGACAAGGTTGTCCACTTTCAGGTCAAGTGTACAGCATTGTAATTGAACCTTTGTTGTGTAAATTGAGAAGAGAGTTAATGGGCCTACAGGTCAACACCCTAAACTGCTCTATTAAACTCTCTGCCTATGCTGATGATGTCACAGTCATAATCGGAGACCAAAGTGACATTCAGGTGCTTAAACAGGCTTTAGGGTTTTATGGAAAAGCCTCATCAGCAGCATTTAACTGGGGAAAAAGTGATGCTTATGGTGTGGTAGTGTTTTTAAAGGTCCAAATCTTCCTGGTGGGTTACAGTGGGGAAGTGCAGGTTTTAAATATTTAGGAGTGTTTTTAGGGACAGAAGAGTTTAAGAAGAAAAATTGGGAGGGCCTCTTGGAGAAAGTGTGTGCTAAGTTGTCTCGATGGAATTGGTTGCTACCACAGTTGTCCTATAGGGGGAGGGTTCTGATATGTAACAATTTGGTTGCTTCTTCACTTTGGCACAGAATGACAATACTTGAACCTCCTGAGGATCTAGTGTGAAGAATACAACAGCGACTAGTGGATTTTTTCTGGTCGGGACAGCACTGGCTGAAGGCGGAGGTGCTGTATCTACCCAGACAAGAAGGAGGCCAGGGGGTGATTGATATCAGAGCGAGACTCAGGACTTTCAGAATGCAGACGGTACAAAGACTCAGTGTTTCCCACACATAGGCTTTACCTGGGCGGGCCGCCCAGGTATATTAACGGCCGCCCAAGTATATTTGGTGACACATTTTTGTTTTTATTACTATTATTATCTCTTACACTTTTTATCCGCCCGAGATAATGAAACCGACGCGTTTCGCACTGCTCGTTCTGTGTGCTCAAGAACTGTCCACACTCCCACAGACAAGCTCTCTCTCTTTATTTGTATGTGGCGGGCCGCAACAATATCCACCGCCCGCTGCCATCAGCTCCCGCATCTCACACACAAGTGCGCGACTTTAGCACAATATTTAGCAACTTTCAGACCCTTTTGGCGGCTTTTTTCCCACAACAGGTACATACTGACAAACCTAGCGACTTTTTTGAAAAAAACCTTAGCTATCGTTCATTTGGAAGATGTCTCCAGTACTGTCCCGCGAGCGCTAGCTCTGACTCCCGGCGCAGTGTCGCATCTCTCGGCGTCTCTTCTGTGCAGTGAGCAGCAGAGAAGTAGCGCATTCAGTTGGCCGTAACGCAGAAAAATCGTCAGTAAATCATTTACAAAACAGCGTTTCCAAGCACCTGTCGTTTACTGACTGTTTGGACTTTTAAATATGAACATAATTTGTCTGTTAATATGCGCATAGTTTGTTAGATGCAGGCAGTGCCCTGAATGAGACAAAATAGTAATACAGCCAAAACCACTGCATATAGTCGCTTTTTAGTGTAAGTTAGATGTATATTGATTTTATCAGATGATGTTGCAATTATAAATCAGGATTTAAGGATTATAGTGAGAGTGATTCCTGGTTAACATGTAAAATTAATGGTTCCTGGTTTACTATTTATACTTGTTTCATGTATGACAACAGAAAGTATAATGTGAACAGCTTTATTGGCATTGTTGTATTAATTACAGTATGTGACATTTAGAACAGATCTTAAGTGCCAAAACTCGTCTGAATGCAAACTTGACACAATGACATCATGCATATGCAAATTAATGTGACGTCACCTGCCGCCACAAGTCCCACAAAATCCTGTGGGAAACACTATGGAGTGGATGTGAGCTGGGCTGAAGTTGCTTGTGCCCTCCTAAGAAGAGCTGGAAACATGGGTCTGGACCGCCACTTGTTCTTGATGGACATTAACAAACTGAATTTAAGTGGTCTGAGTGTCTTTTACAGATCAGTTCTAAAGTCATTCCCCCAAAAACCAAAATTCCTTCTATCCTCACTTCTCCCCTCCAGACAAGATTATTGGCTGAAGGAGGAACCACTTTTTTCAATTCTGCATTGGACTCAGATGTTTTTAAATCAGACACTTTCAGAAAAGCTATGTGGGCTACAAACATGACAAAGATTGGACACTTAAAGACAAAAAAAGTTGGATTAGCCCTGAAAATTTAGCATCAAAACTGGGAATAAAATCAGTCAGGACGTCACAAACATGTTTACTCTGATTTTAGAGTCTCTGCCTCAGGACTATAGAATGGCAATGGAGACTTTTGATGAAGAGGCAGATAATTGTGACTTTCCAGAGTTGTTTTTCTCAGCAAAGACTGGCACATGGCAAGAAAAAAGAGGGCTGCTTATTGTCTTTTAAGATACCTCAGTTGGCCGCCTTTGGCGATGCTGATAAGAAAGCCATTTACATTATGTGTGTGAAAGTGTGGCATCTTAACATACTGGAGAGTGTCAGCGAGTCAAAATGGCTGGAGGTTCTGGGGCCAGGTGCCTCCCCTAAAGGATGCTGGAGGTCCCTGTATAAGCCACCCATTGAGAAAAGGTCTGGAGACCTTCAGTGGAGAATAGTGCACGGGATTATAGCTACAAACAGACACAGAGCACACCTTGATCCAGAGGTAGGGGTAGGTTGTCCTTTTTGTAGAGAGCAGGAAACTGTTTTTCATTTGTTTTTAAAGTGTGAAAGGCTTCAACCTTTATTTTGTATCTTAGAAGAGTGGGTCAATACTTTAGGGGAAGTTTTTACTCCAGTACTTTTCATCTATGGACCAAAGTATATTAAAAGTAGGAGGGAAGTACACGTTCTGATTCATTTTCTTTTTGGTCAGGCAAAATTGGAGATATGGCTATCAAGAAAAACATATCTTGAATGATGCTGGGTCAACTGATGTTGTGGCTGTTTTAAAAGGGTAATTAAAATATCGTATTAAGGAGGATCACGTGACCCCTCGACGGTGATGCAGGCTTAGTCTTTTGCTCCGCTCACTTTGCCACATATTTTACGATCCTGTCAGTAAAATTTAAACCACTCTGCATTGGACCCATCATGAGTGCTAAGGCAGACAAAGGGGATCGGAAAAGAGAGATTGAGCAATCGCCAATGAAGAAAAAATTCAGAGATTCAGCCATCTCCAGAGAAGACCTCGACGAGGCTATTGCTAACCGCATTGAACTAGCATTTAAAGAACACCAAAGCACTTTGAATTCGGTTGTGAATTCGGCAGTAAGAGATGCGATGGACTCTATGCTGATTCCAGCATTGCGCGAACTGCGTGAGGACATACAAGCGACCAACAAATCTGTTAAAGAGCTAAGAGAGGAGTTTGAGGCCATAGCTACCGAGACGAAGCAGACACGTGACTGCGCTTATTCTGTTCAGGCAGCGGCGCGTGAAGATAAGAGGACAGTCACGGACTTAAAGGCTGGAGTGACTCACCGAGAAGATGACAGATATGGAGGACAGGTGCAGGAGGAACAATGTTAGACTGGTGGGGCTCCCAGAAGGGATGGAGGGTCCAGACGCAGCTGGTTTCCTCAGAGCTAATCTTTCCAAGTGGATTCCTTCCTTGAGGGGCCGTGACATTGAGATTGATCGGGCGCATCGCGTGTATGACGGAGGGAGGGGCTCCGATCGGCCGCGCACTCTCATCTTCCGTGTACTGAGATGGCATGACAGATCAGATATCCTGAAAGGTGCTCGGCAGGCGTATCCGGTGAAGTGCGCACAGAACAATGTCACACTGCTATTTTTTCCCGACTTTAGTCCGGCTACAGCTATCAGGAGAAAGGACAATATCCCAGCTGGGATATTGTCCGGTACAACAGTACATTTGGTCCGGTTTTGAAGAAGATGACAGCACTTGGTCTCCAGCTCTTCCTCATCTATCCGGCAGTAATTAAGCTACGGCACAAAGGGGAACAGAGAAGCTACGATTCCCTCAGAAAGCAGGATTTTATCAGCTCCATGTCAGCAGAAGAAGTCGTATGCCGCAGCTCTGCGGGGGGACGACGGGGGAGCAGCGGCCGCTGTTTCTCCAGCTCGACGGGAGGGGGTGTGACGGCCGGGATGGACTTGGCCCTAGCTGTCCAGGAGGGGATGATGCCAGGATGAACATGGACGCTTGATAAACCTATGTTTTGCGTTTTTTATCTCCTCTCTCCTACTGGGATATTGTCCTTATTTATCCGGTACAACGATGCTGGTAAGACTGACACTCCTTTTTTCTTTTTTTGTAGAGGACTAATGGAGAGTAGGTTTAATTAATAAAAAAATATTTGTTTTTGGCTGTGTGAGCCTTTCGGGAGACATGTCTTGCGTTGGAGTGGATCGGTCACGACCTATCACTGTTTTTTGTTGCTCAGTCAGACCTATGTTCTCGGTAATGTGTGGTCAGAGTTGTTTCTTGTTTATGGTTGTCGGTTGTTCATATTTTTATGTTGTTTTTGTTTTTTACAGCAGACATTTATACATTTATTTATTTTACCTTATTTCTAAAGGGATTTTTCATCTAGGAGGTTTGGTATCTAAAATGCACATCAGTGTTTACGTGTTATTTACAGAATGGAAGTGCTTCTGCTTTTTTAATTTATTGAGTACAATCCTGAGATTATGAATATTCAATGCATACTCTAAATATTTTATATTCACTGAATGTGAATGGTTTAAATTCTGCTGTTAAACGAACCCGTGTGTTAGAATATTTACACCGTAAAATCTATTCCTGTGCCAGAAAACAATAGACACATTTAAAACAATCTGACGAGGCACGTTTCTAAAATAAGTATAACAAATGGAATAGCTTTTTCCTCGCTCAAAAAAAAACTAAGGTGGTCTAATCCTTGTTAACGAACCCGAAGTTAATTTAACATTTGAACACCTTGGTAATGTGAGAAAAGTATATTTGTTTTTATCCGATGCCAAAATATAATAATACACCGGTTAGCTTAGTCTTCTATTTATGGTCAGAATGAGACAGACAGTGCATTCCTTACACAGATTTCCAAAACTTTACTTGGGGAGATCGATTGCCCTCTAGTGGTGGTTGGTGATTTTAATGCTGTCATAAATCCTGCTTTAGATAAATCTCAATCTGATACAACAGCCAATCCATCCTCTAAATTATTGAATAAATTTATCACTCAGCTCAACTTAATCGATCTATGGAGAATTCAGAATACTAAAGCTAAGGACTTTTTCTAATAGACACAATACTTTCTCTAGGATAGACTACATATTTCTCAGCCCATCTTTAATTTAATCTAATTACTCCATCTCTATATTACCAATTGTATTATCTGATCATTCTGCTGTGCTGTGCAGTGTTCATCTTTCCGATGTTAAAGCCAAGTCCCCTAGATGGCTCTTTAACATATCATTATTAAGTAATCAGACTTTCATTACTTCTCTAAAAGAATACTGTATATTAAGGAATTTCTTGAAATTAATATGCCCTCTGATGTGGATCCTCAAATACTGTGAGAAACGTCTAAGTGTGCTATACAAGGTTTCTGTATATATTTCTCTTCTACTCTTGCCAAAGCGAAAACTCACCAGTTTACACAATTAGAAAATAAAATCCAATCATTACAAAACCTACAAAAAACATTTTTACTGAGCAACAGCTACACAGCTGTCCTCTTTAAAAGAAGATGATTTACTTTCACACTCAAAGGCAGAATTTATTTTACATAGGACTAGACAAAAATATTATTTTGAATCAGAGAGACCTAGTCATTTATTGGCCCTTAGGTTGAAAGAATGCGAGTCTAAGGCATATATTAGCACAATATAATCATCAGATGATAAGGTCACCACGAACCCTGTGGCAATTAATGACATATTTAAAGGTTTTTACACAAATCTGTATAAAGCCGAAACAGATTTCGATGAACCAATTTGTAAGCAGTATTTAGATAAATTGGAACTGCCTCGGATCTCACAGATGGATAAATAATCTTTGGTGGCCCCATTAAGTTTGGAGGAACTCCACGTCTCTCTAAAGAGCCTTCAAAAGGGCAAATCGCCGGGTCTAGATGGTCTCCCCCTGAATTATATTTAGAAATTTGGGATTTGGTAGGGATACTTATGCTTAACTCATTTTGCAATTGAACATGGGGTATTTCATAGAGATCAAAAAACATCACTGATTTCATTACTTCTTAAAAAAGGGAAAGATCCATTAGATTGTTCCAGCTACAGACCGATTTTCGCTTATCCCATGTGATCTAAAAATCTATGCTAAAGTTTTTGCTTCTCGTATGGAGAAGGTAATTCACAGTCTGATCAAGGAGGACCAAACTGGTTTCATCAAGGGGCGCAATGATCTGACAATATGCGTCGACTCCTTCATATTCTTCACTTTGCGGACTCCCACCCAACCCCTTGTGCGGTCTTTTCACTTGATGCAGAAAAAGCCTTTGACAGGCTAGAGTGGAATTATATGTGGGCAGTTCTGCAATGTTTCGGCTTCGGTGAACACTTCGTTTCTATGATTAAGACATTATACCACTCAACTGCAGCATCAGTCATAACTGGTAATATTATTTCCCCCTCATTCCCTTTACAGCGGGGAACGAGGCAGGGGTGTCCACTTTCCCCCTTATTGTTTTGTCTATCTCTTGAACCCTTAGCACAAGCCATCAGGAAATCTGAAGTATCGATTAAGATTCATGACCATAATCATAGTATTTCATCATACGCTGATGATATTATTCTATATTTAGACCACTTTGATGTTTCAGTCTCTAGTATAATTAAGGAACTTGTTATTTTAGTAGCCTATCAGGATATAAAATAAATTGGAGCAAATCTGCTTTAATGCCAATTAACAATGTTAAGGTTAATTTTTCTATTCCCTCATTTATCCCTATTAGGAATCTTTCATCTATTTGGGCATTACCATATAAAAAAACATCATAAGATTGCCAGAGACAATTTTAATAACATTTTAGTTAAGGTCAAAAATGACATTCAAAGATGGAAGAATCTTAAAGTCTCTCTCCAAGGAATTATCTCCACTGTTAAGATGAATTTGTTACCTCGATTTAATTTTTTTTCTCTGTGCTACCACTTTCTCCCCCTCCAGGTTACTTTAAGGAGATCAACTCCATAATTTCTAAGTTTATCTGGAATGATAAATGTCCCAGAATTAAACTTACCACATTACAACATCCTAATAGCGCAGCAGGACTGGCTGTACCAAATTTTGAATTATATTATTGGTCGTTCCAGCTTAAGGCCCTTCATAATTGGGTTGATCCTCAATCTACAGTTTCATGGAGGGTGATTGAAGCTGACAACGTTAAACCAAATAGACTTCAATATATTTTATTTACAGGCACAGAAAAAAAGGGATAATTATAAATTTGGTCCGGTTGTGGCTAACTCTATTAAAATCTGGAAAACGGTTGAACGTCGATAGGTGGACCCTTCAAATTCTGTAACAGTACACCTTTATTGCACAATTTTAATTTTGTATGCGGAAATCGTCCATTTGTCCAACCCTTTTGGTCTTCTTTGGTGTAAACACGTGCGGTGATATATATGATAACCGGGGCCTTGTTCGTTTCAGACATTAAGAGCCAAATTTTGTCTACCAGCATCTGCATATTTTGTTTTTCTTCAATTACGTTCTGCTCTCAAAGCGTATGGCGTTCCTTGGTCTTATTCCATTTCCTCTCATCCTATGCGGGACTGGATTGCACCATCTGCTGGTCGGCCATCTGTTTCCTTAATATATAATAAAATTATTGATTGTATTAAAACCTCTTTCTATTAAAACTATTTGGAATAGGGAATTATCTGACCTTAATTTATCTGTCGACTGGGAGAGAGTGTGGTCTAATCTCAGCTTAACATCTAAAAATATGTCTCATCGTCTTATTCACTTCAAAGTCATTCATAGAGCATACATAACTCCTTACAAAAGATTTAAAATGAAACTACAGTCAAATTTGAACTGCCATAGATGTAAAACTACATCATCAGGCACCTTTCTGCATATGTTTTGGGAATGTCCTGTCGTCATCAGTCTATGGACACATGTAAATGTGGTTTTGTCATCATTGGTCTGTTAACCCAAGTTTGTGTCTTCTTAATGATGATTCTGGATTTGTATTTTGGATATTATGTTGTGTTGTGTGTGAAAAATAAAAAAAATAATTGTTGATAACAAAAAAAATCTCGTATTAAAATTGAGTTCACATATTATAAACTGGTCAATGATATGGAAATGTTTAAAGGTAAATGGGCTGTAAACCACTGTATTTGTGATGTTGATGTTGATGAGTGTTTGCTGTTTTATATTTGATTTTTTTTTTTTTTCTCATTTTATGAATGTATATATGTAAAAATGTAAGTAGGCCCATATGTAGTATGTTTGAATTGTTGTTGTTGTAGTTGTTATTATGATTATTAATAGGTCTCTTACGTATTTATTGAATGATTAAAGAAGACATAAAAGTCAAAGTCTCTCTCTCTCCCTCTCCCTCTCCCCCTCCCTCTCCCCCTCTCTCTCTCTCTCTCTCTCTCTCTCTCTCTCTCTCTCTCTCTCTTTTATCCTTAGTGTTGTGTCGAAGACGACTTCTTAGCTCATACGCTGCTGTAGGTGCCGACGGCCTCCCAGCGACTTCCACGACTTGACCCCATGCTAATTGATCGGTGGATAGAGTCTACGAGTGTGAAACAACGATTCTTAAGGCTGTCTTCGTCTTGTTTTGCCCAGGTCTTCTTCGGCGCATGGCAGCGTACTTTCCACATTGGTCGTCGTTGGCGCCAAAGTAGTTTGTATGGCAGTCGAGAAATGTCCATTCGGTACCCGTGCCCAAACCACTGTAAGCATCTTTTCTGTATCGCCTCTTTGATCATGGGCTGATTGCCGCATTGTTGACGTACAGTTTGGCATTGCATTTGAAAGGTCTCCAGTTTGTTGATTTCCATCTTCAGAAGGGTCCAAGTCTCCAATTCATATAGTAGGATCAGAATAATTAGGGACCGGAAAAGGCGCATCTTGGTCGCAATTCACTCTGCTGACCACGACTGCACACCGTCACACAACTCCAACCTCTTCATTAAATTTGCGGATGACACGACTGTGGTGGGTCTCATCAGCAACGGAGATGAGACAAACTACAGGAGCGAGGTGAGCCGCCTGGCCGGGTGGTACAGTGACAACAATCTCTCTCTGAATGTGGAGAAGACGAAGGAGATTGTCGTTGACTTCAGGAGAGTGCACTCTCTGCATGCTCCTCTGACCATCAATGGTGCGACCATGGAGAGAGTGAGCAGCACCAAGTTCCTGGTGTACACATCACAGAGGACCTCTCCTGGACCAACAACACTGCAGCACTGGCAAGAAAGCACAACAGTGTCTCTACTTCCTCAGCAAACTCAGAAGAGCCAGAGCCCGGCCCCCATCATGTGCACCTTCTACAGAGGCACCATCGAGAGCATTCTGACTAGCTGCATCACTGTGTGGTATGGTGCCTGCAACGCGTCCTGCCGCAAGTCCCTTCAACGGATAGTGAGAGCAGCTGAGAAGATCCTTGGTGTCTCTCTCCCCTCCCTCCAGGACATCTACAGCACCCGTCTCACCCGCAAAGCCCTTTGCATTGCAGGTGATCCCACCCACCCGACACACAGCTTCTTCAGTCTGCTACCATCAGGGAGGAGACTGCGGAGTCTCCAGGCCAGGACCAACAGACTGAAGGACAGCTTCATCCATCAGGCTGTCAGGAAGCTGAACTCCCCTCCCGTCCTTGCCCACCCCCCCTCTCTTACACCACGCTCCACTGAACTCTGACCCCACCCACCCACACACCCACACACACATACACACACTGTGACCAGCACCAGTCACTTTGTACAGCATTGGACTGACCTCATTCAACTACCTCTTCTGACAGTCTGAATAAAGACTGCTCTCTTTTTGTCAGTTTAATAGAATAGTCTTAATAAGCTCTTTGCACTACACCATTCATATTCTGCACTGTTTGTTTATTTCACTGGTTTGCACTCTATCTACCATATGCCTTATGCCACTTTATCTATTTTTTATTATTATTATTATTATTATTATTCTACATGTCCTTATTTGTATATTTGTAATAGTTGCATTTGTGTATGTATGTGTGTATGTATATGTGTGTGTGTGTATATATATACTGTATATATATATATATATAATTTGATTTGTACTTATCTGTATTTTTTGTGTTCTAATCAGGGCTGGACTGGTAATCGGGCATACCGGGCATTTTCCTGGTGGGCTGACGCACTTAAGGGGCCGACAGAAGTTTTTTTGTTTTTTTTCTTACCATCACGCAGGGACAGCGAGCAGCCAGTGGCCGATTGGTTTGTCTCCTGTATTGACAGAGTAAACCACCCAATCACAATGCGCTATAGACGGAGCGATGACGTATTTTGCTCTAACCTATCCTAATGTGTGCGCGCCAAGAGTGTAGAATACACCATCACTTTTTAATGAAACGTAATTCTTCCCCCGCGATTTTTAGGCCAAGTCAATTCAAGTATGTTCATAGAGGTTTGCATGGGCCAATGCGAATTAATCTAGATTTTAATTATTTAAGACATGATATTTTCAGACCTGACGTTTTATTCTTATCCAAAACAACTAGATGCAATGATACATATCTACACTACAGTCAAGAGTCTTTGAACAGTAAGATTTTGAATGTTTTTTTTTTAAGAATTCTCTGCTGCTCACCAAGCCTGCATTTATTTGATCCTAAATACAGCAAAAGCAGTATATTGTGAAATATTTTTTTTACTATATAAAATAACTGCTTTCTATTTGAATATATTTTAAAATTTAATTTATTTCTGTGATCAAAGCTGAATTTTCAGCATCATTACCCCAGGCTTCTGTCACATGATCCTTCAGATTATTCTAATATGCTGATTTGCTGTTCAAGAAACATTTTTACATATTATTATTATCAATATTTGAAACAGTTAAGTTTTTTTTTCAGGATTATTTGATGAATAGAAGAAAGCATTTATCTGAAATAAAAAGCTTTTGTAACATTATACACTATACCATTCAAAAGCTTGGAGTCAGTATAATTTCATTTTTATGTGGGGGGGGGGGGGATTGGGGAATTATAGAAATTAATACTTTTATTTAGCAAGGATGCTTTAAATTGATCAAAAATGACGATAAAGACATTTAGTTACAAAACATTTATATTTCAGATAAATGCTGTTCTTCTGAACTTTCTTATCAAAGAAACCTGAAAAACATTCTACTCAGCTGTCTTACATAATAATAATAATAATAAATGTTTTTTTGAGCAGCAAATTATAATATTTGAATGATTTCTGAAGGATCATGTGACTGGAGTAATGATGCTAAAAATTCAGCTTTGAAATCACAGGAATAAATTACATTTTAAAATATATTCAAATAGAAAACAGTTATTTTAAATAGTAAAAATATTTCACAATATTACTGCTTTTGCTGTATTTAGGATCAAATAAATGCAGGCTTGGTGAGCAGAAGAGACTTAAAATAATCTAAAAATACAATAAAGTAAAAATCTTACTGTTCAAAAACGTTTATCATATATATATATAAAAGTGGTGGTGGTGGTGGTGGGCCGCCTGGACCAAAAAATGCCAGGGCTGATTTTTTGTCCCAGTCCAGCCCTGGTTCTAATGTTAGTGTTTAGTGTTATCTGTATGCACCAGGGAGTAAGAGAGTAATGCAATTTCAATTCTCTGTATGTATGTACGGTACATGTGGCCTTCTTCCACAAGCACCACTTAAGCGATGCAAACACTGCTGCTGCTTGGCCAATTTGGCATTGAACTGCAGCAATCTTCTTCTCCTGAACCTAAGTACTTAAAATTTTGCACAGAACGTATCATATGCAATCATGAACTGAAAAGATTTAAAACATGCAGGCGTCCACCTAAAGAAAGAAGAGGAACTGCATCTTAATGTGTGAGAATTTCACAGCTCTCAGTCTAAACTGGGTGAGTTGAGCCAGTGTGGTCAAACCCACTGAGTTCTCACACTCTGTAGTAACGTGTTTCCAAACCTCAACAGTGAGTACACAGCTCTGAGGATACTAGAACTAGAAGAGTGTAATATAATGGAGGGCCGGTGTCCTGCAGACTTCAGCTCCAACTTGCCTCAACACACCTGCTGGGAAGTTTCTAGTATGGCTAGTAAGAGCTTGATTAGCTGCTTCAGGTGTGCTTAATTGGGGTTGGAGCTAAACTCTGCAGGACACCGGCCCTCCAGGACCGAGTTTGGAAACCCCTGGTTTAGTTTTTTTGCCTTGATGTTTGTTCAGTTTCTGGTCATGAATTCTTGGTATAGTCTTGCTATTTTGTGGTGAGTCCTGAGTCTGCAGCACCTGGTTCTGCTGTTTTTCTGATCTTCAGTGATTTGTTGAAGGACAGCTGAGAGAGAAGCAGTGAAGACAGAGAGAGCAGACTAGAGACTGAACCACTTACACCTTTTGTGACATGATGCTTGGGTTATGACCTTGATACTGTAACAACAATCATCCGCTATGAAACAATTTCAGTAAATGATTGGTTAATTCAGTTACCTTTTTTTACTGGACTTACCGTTTGTTAATTAAACAGGCTGAACATATGCCTTAATGACCTGTAAAGATACAGAGTTTAAAGCCTTGCAGCAGCCCACTTAAAGAAAGAAGAGGAACTGAATGTGATGCACTCATCGTCAGTCTAAACTGGGTTCAGAGATGATCACAGTTCTGTGTGATCTGAACCTGTGATCTAACTGAGCTCACACTGAGCAATAAATACATTGTTGCTATATATTGTGTATCTTGAATGAAAACCAACATTTACATTTTAGTCATTCAACAGACTCTTATCCAGAGCAACAATCTGCTTTAGTTTTGATCTGTGAGGCTTCAGATACAAGCACATATTTTCTGAATGATAATCATTAGAGAGTGAAGAACTAAAAAAGCAGCAACAAATGCACTGATCATAATACCATAAAATATAATAATAATAATAAATCAGTAGTTGTGTTCTATTACATTCTATTTTTGGAGAAACTAAACAAATAAATGACCTTTATATAATCACTTTAGCCAGAAATGTTAAAATTTAAAAAAAAAATTGTGTTCTTTCTTTTCAGCTATGTGTCATTAGTCATGAGTTTCAGTGGTCATTTGCTAAGAAAAAACAAACTTAACTGCTATATTTAGTATATATTTATAGCTACTTCTTTATCACACATATAGTGTGAGTGAAATGCAGCTAAAGGGTCAGTTGTTCAGATCAGAGGAAGTTAACACCCGCAGGAGGAGCTGAAGATGTTTAAAGGAAGAGATGTAAATATAGAATGAAAAGAAAGACTGACAGAAACAGAAAATGTCTGATAAGTGTCACATGTGTCTGCTGGGACTGATCATCCTCTCTGCACTTCTCACAGGTAAAGACATCTGTTTATGGTCTATAATACACTATAAAAGATCTGTATAATGAACCATTTCAAAAATGATTTAATTGAATCACTCTAGCAGTGAGTCTGGCTGAGTTTGAATGTGAAAATTGAGGTGTTTGACATTTTTCACACATTTGAGATTTTGTATGTCAGAGGCTCTGTTCCTCGAGATGACTCTTGATAAAAACTCACCTGACTGTAACTTTCTATTAATCCTGAAGAACTTAATTAGCTTGTTCAGGTGTGTTTGATTAGGGTTGGAGTGAAACTCTGCAGGAAAGTGGACCTCGAGTTGAGAAACCCTGCTGTGTGTCATATTGTTTCACTCATAAATGTGATGAAGGTCTGCTCATGTTAAGATTGTTATAAAGTGAACTAAACTGTTGTAAGATATTCAACACCAATTTACTCTGCATTAAAACAGGACAAAACAAGAGTAAATATAAATGTGTTTTAATATGTAGGTACCAGTGGAGTGGATGAGACTCATGTGTTCTGCAGTTCTGGTAAAGGTGTGCGTCTGTCCTGTAATAATGCTCTTTCTGACTGCACATCAACTACATGGAACTATATCAGACATTCAGAGACAGTTGAACTGATTGCTCGAGGAATAAAGAAGAATAACACAGAGAGACATGAGAGACTGAGTCTGGACTCTGACTGCTCTCTGAACATCAAGAAAGTCACAAAAGAAGATCGTGGATCTTACTCCTGCCAACAATATGTGAATGAAGTAAAACAAGGATCTGATGCATATGTTTATCTGCATGTTCTTCATGGTCAGTGTTTCTGTGAATATTATGATTATATGTTGAATTAAACAGTAATATTGTTGTCTCTGAAAAGACTGGAATCAGTCGTGTAAACTGTCTGATTTTCTGTTTCAGTCTCTTCATCATCCTCACAGTCTGAGATCAGATCAGGCAGCTCTGTGACTCTCTCCTGTCAGTTATATTATGATCAAGTCTCTTGTGATTATTTGGTTCGTTCTAAGGGAATTGATCTGATCTGGGTGAATCAGGCTGGTGTGAATCTGAAGACAGACTCCAGATTTCAGATATTCTCCTCAGGACAGTGTATCATCTCTCTGACTACAACACTCCTGAATGAAGATCACAACAGAGAGTGGAGATGTCAGGTTACACAGAGAAATCAACTGAAGACCTCAGCCACATATACTGTCAAGTATTCAGGTAAATTATTTATATTAACAAATAATTATCAGTAATTTAAATATGATTGTAGTCTATGACATATCTGAACATTCATCTTCAGCTCCGACCGAAACAAAGACACCGTCTCCAGTCACCAGCTCTACATCAACTGCAGCTCCTACACAACCAGGTACATAATCAGCTGTTAAGATGAATGTTTACTGTTAACTGAAGACCTCAGTCACATATACTGACAAGTATTCAGATAACAAACTACATTCTTTAATCAATATCAGGAGAATCTCTTATACAGAGACATGACATGATGATTAATAATGTCATTGATTCACGACCAGCTGAAGGTTAATTGGCTGCAGATCACTGTGTTTCACTCTCATATAATAAGAGGCAGACAGTAGTGAAGTGTTTTTACTTTACTCAAGTAAATTTAAAAAGTATCTGTACCTTAGAACTTCAGTCTCTCACTTCAGTGCTTTGCAGTTGCTCTCACAAACTGTATCATTACACCTGCTTCTGCAGTTTAACTCAGATTTGTGAAGATAATGTAGTCCAGGGTCTTTTGATAGACATGGATCATAAGTTATGACCATAATAATTTCTAGTACAGTGTGTTATCTGTAGTTATACCTCTCAAAATAATCATGAATCATCAACATTAAACAGATCACTTGTTACACACAAGGCATGATCCAGCTTGCAGATGTAAATATGTATTTCTGCTGATAAAACATCATCCATTTCTACAGGAGGCTTTTAACAGTTCCTGTAATTAATCAGACAATCTGAGGCTATGAGGCTGTTTTTGCTAAACAGCTGTTCAAATAATAATAGTAATAATAACAATGAAGTCAAACAGGGCTAAGATGTATTTGATAAAATATGGTGCATCAGATTCAGAACTAAAATCTTCCACCTTATACAGATGAACATACTACCCCAACCGATGAGACAACTTCAGCTACACCGCAAGGTATTTATATGTCTTACTTATATTAGTGGTTTAATGTGACGCTTACAGTACAATTGATATTCACATAACTGTGTTTTTTTTTTTTTTTTTCTGTAGACTCTAGGGCTGATGATACATGTGGCAACTTTTTATTTTTATTTTTGAGCAATATTGCTTGTGCACTTTCTCATTGAGAATGGGTAACAGATTTCTGTCTGGATATTTTAGATCGGTTGTGGGCCCTGTGTCTCACCTGATTGGCCGTTGACAGCAACATTGCTCAAAAAGTTGCCCCGTGTATCATCATCCTAAGAGAAGCTTATCACTGGTGTTGTTTAATTTGTAGACCTCAAGCACTTGTTGTGCCGCTCACAAAGAGCAAGTCAATGTGAAAGCTATATGTAAATGCACTCTTTCATCATAATGAAATAATGTATTTACATATTGATCAAACTATCTGAGGCTATGAGGCTGTTTTTGCTTAACATTTATTGAAGGGAAAATAATAATAAAGTCAAACAGGGCTAAGGTGATTTTTTGTATTACTTAAATGCTTATGTATTTTATAAAATATGGTGCATTTGAACTAAAATCCTCCACCTTATACAGTTACACAGATTACCCTGTACTATCAGCAAGAGCACTGATTCCAGTTATGCATATACTGTATGTTTGTGAGTGATTTTCAGTGGTTTTATTCACATTCTTCTAGAATCAGTCTCTAAATATGCAGCTGATTTCTCTGTGGAGATGTTAGAAAAGCTGATCACAACTTTGACTTCATGTCATGTCTCTTGTACATCACCACCAAACCATAATTATTTAATCATGTCAAGTCTCCAAACAATCTGAAACAATCATGTTCATTATTATTTTATTCATCTTTCAGTATAATAGTTTTTATATCTTTGATTTCAAAGACAGTAATATACAGTAGATGTGCTGCTGTTGTTTTCCTCTGAATCTGAATGTGTCTCTCTATAATATCTCTCTCAGTGATTGGGATTGTTGTTGCTGCTGTGTTGGCTGTTCTGATTTCTGCTGTTATTCTTTGGGTGATTCGTAAAAAAAGAGCTGGTGAGTTTACAGAGTTTACAACAGACAGACATTTCTAAATATCTGACTTAAAGGATTTACAGATAGGCACATCGGTTTCAGTTTTATCACAGAAATGTATTAAGATGTGATATTCAATATGTGGCGTGATCAAACGTTTGTCTTGAGTGAACAGTAATCAACGAACTAACAGGAAAATGTATACTATTTTTCAGCATTATAATTCTTCTAGACTTTTATAATTCATCGTTTGCATTCTGTGTTTTGTTGGTGAGTTATCATAAATATTCCTGTTATTTTTCAGATAACAGAAAAGGGACTAATGACTCTGTGGTAAGTATCATAATGCCAATGACCCATGAGATTGATACATTAGCTATTATTTAGTCTATAATCACTGCTCCAGAGCAGACTGTCTCAGTTATATGTGTACTTTTATTAGTCAGGTTAGATAAACATCAGCTGTTAATTAGTGTATTGTACTGTTTCTTGTTTAAATGCCACATATAACAATACATATAATGGAACCCACTGATGAAATCATAACTTACTTCACCATGTCTCCGTTAATGTTTAGGAGCAGAAAGATGATGTGACTTATACTGAGGTTGTCACATACTGTAAAATCAGAGCCAAAAAGAAAGAGGTGAGTAAAATACTTCCCTGTTCTTCTGTTGATGCCACTAATGAATCCACCTTCTCTTAACACCTAAATCAGTTTGTACACCTAAATCAGTTTTATTCTTAGATGCAGGTCCTCTAAATGTGTATATTGAGTTAAGCTCTCATCATGCTGTAATATTTGTGGATTAACACTTGCATCTTGTTATATATTTGTGATGTTCATTCAGGTTCATGATGAGGATAAAGTGACTTATTCTTCTATCAGATGAGCAACAGCTGGACTTCAGGATGACTGAAGTCAACTTGCATTTGTGAACAAGAACCATCACAAATAAGTTAAACAGTCATTAATTAAACAAAGACCTCCTAATATCAATCGTAGAGGAATATGAACCTTATATAACTGACTCTTAAGGGTTTCAGTCAGTGCCATTGTAAATGCTGTCTCTCGCATTTTAACAAACATTCCCAAGTGGTTATCTGAGTGTAATATTTTGGTCAATTTGGGATGCTTATTTCAAAGTAGCTGTCTGCTTGTTGAATTAAAGGGAGAGTTCACTTTGAAATTAAAATTTGGTATCTATCAGCTTACCCCAAGGGCATCCAAGATGTAGGTGTCTTTTTTTCTTCAGTAGATCCAATTTTGATGGTTTTAGGTCAAACCGTTCTAGTCTGTCAGTCATATAATGGCAGGTATAGGTCACTGTCTCTATAAGAGGGAAAAAGAACATGCACAGAGAAATCCAAATTAAACAATTCCCCATCGTAACAAAAATAAATGTTTAAAAAATAATGTTATAACTGGTCTTTTTTCCTACTCAAACCGGTTTTGGAATGGTAATAATACAGAGGAACACATGAACAGAAACATTAAAATACCGATTCTACTCAAAGTGAACTTATTATTTTTATTTATATACATACATATATAATATACATACATATACATACATATACATATATATATATATATATATATATATATATATTTTTTTTTTTTTTTTAAAGACATGGATTGCTATGCATACGCTGTCCACCATATTGGAGCAGTCAAATATTGTCTGCCATATTGGAACTCATTTGTGAACACAAGTTGACTGCATCTGCAACCATAGCTATACACATGTATGAGTATCTGCAATAGACTTCAGCAGATGATTTTGCTAAACTAACATAATAAGAAAAAGCCGTTAGCTAACATAGCATTGAACCGTTACTACAGTTTAAAAACCTGTAATATTGGGTTAATAATACATATAAAAATCAATTCATTGTCACCTGTGGAAAGTTTAAATCAAAGCAGTTATTACATCCAGAAGCTGCACAATATTGTGACATCTTGAAAAACTTATTTTTTGTGCTTGAAGAATCATTGACCATTTCAAGATGCCATCAATGTGTCTGGAGCTGTCAATTTTTTTGCATCTATTTATACATATCTATGACTACTACACTGTATCTTTACATAGCAAACAGTTATTTGCTGATTATGTGTGTGTGTTAGTGATGAGGTGAAAATATTTTATTTTCATATATTGTGCTTATCTTGCATAAATAGCTTTTTGTGAGTATGAGCAAACAGCTATGACAATATTGGCTGTAATTTATGAGTGAGTTTAGTCATCTTCAGTCTAGCTCGCTAATAAAAAAAATCACGTGTCATCATAAAATCATAATTACAATCCCCATTAATTAGTTGACAAAGCAGTCAACAAGGCAGAAGCAACATTAGGGAGCATCTTATCAAGCAGACGACACATAATACTGAATTCAGAAACGCATACCACTCTTACTACATTTACCATATATTTCTAATGGCAGAAATAGTAATAATAGTATGCTAGTATGGGGGGGATCATGTGACCCTTCGACGGCGATGCAGGCTTAGTCTTTCGCTCTGCTCACTTTGCCACATATTGTGTAATCCTGTCAGTAAATTTTAAACCACTCTGCATTGGACCCATCATGAGTGCTTCAGCAGACAAAGGGGATCGGAAAAGAGAGATTGAGCAATCGCCAATGAAGAAAAAATTCAAGGATTCCTCCATCTCCAGAGAGGACCTCGACGATGCTATTGCTAACGGCATTAAGCTAGCACTTAAAGATCAGCAAAGCACTTTGAATTGGGGTGTGGCTCTGTGCTGATTCCAGCATTGCGCGAACTGCGTGAGGACATACAAGCGACCAACAAGTCTGTTAAAGAGCTAAGAGAGGAGTTTGAGGCGATACCTACCACGGCGAAGCAGACACGTGACCGCGTTGATTCTGTTCAGGCAGCTGTGCGTGAGGTTAGGAGGGCAGTCACGGACTTAGGAAATCAGCTGGAGCGACTCACAGAGAAGATGACGGATATGTAGGATAGGAGCAGGAGGAACAACGTACGACTAGTGGGGTTACCAGAGGGGGTGGAGGGATCCAATGCGGCTGGTTTCCTCAGAGTTAATCTTTCCAAGTGGATTCCTTCGTTGAAGGGCCATGACATTGAGAATGACCGGGCACATCGCGTGTATGACGGAGGGAGGGGCTCCGATCGGCCGCGCACTCTCATCTTCCGTGTACTAAGATGGCATGACAGATCGGAGATCCTGAAAGGTGCTCGGCAGGCTTATCCGGTGAAATGCGCACAGAACAATGTCACACTACTATTTTTTCCCGACTTTAGTCCGGCTACAGCGATCAGGAGAAAGGCATTTAATCCGGTTTTGAAGAAGATGACAGTGCTTGGTCTCCAGCCCTTCCTCACCTATCCGGCGGTAATTAAACTACGACACAAAGGGGAGCAGAAAAGTTTTGATTCTCCTCAGAAAACAGAGGATTGTATCAGCTCCCTGTCTCAGCAGAAGACGTTTGCCACGGATCTGCGGGAAGGCAGCGGGAAAACAGCGGCCACTATCTCTCCGGCCCGGCAGGAGGGGCTTGATGGCCGGGGTGGAGACGGTTCTAGCTGCCCAGGAGGGGATGATGGCAGGATGGACATGGATGCTTGCTGAACCTGGTTTTTGCTTTTTCTTCTCTCCTCTCTCCTACTGGGATATTGTCCCTATCTATCCGGTACAACGATCTATTTGCTGGTAAGACTGACACCCCTTTTTTTCTTTTTTTGAGGGGACTAATGGAGTGTAGGTTTAATTAAAAAAATATTTTTTTTTGGCTGTGTGAGCCTTTAGGGGACCTGTCTTGCGTTGGAGTGGATCGGTCACGAACCATCACTATTTTGTGTTGCTCAGTCAGACCTATGTTCTCGGTAATGTGCGGTCTGAGTTGTTTCTTGTTTATGGTTGTCGGTTGTTCATGTTTTTGTGTTGTTTTTATTTTTTACAGCAGACATTTATACTTGTATTTATTTTACCCTATTTCTAAAAGGATTTTTCATCTAGGAGGTTTGGTATCTAAAATGCACATCAGTGTTTATATGTTATTTACAGAATGGAAGTGCTTCTGCTTTTTTTCATTTATTGAATACAATCCTGAGATTATGAATATTCAATGCATACTCTAAATATTTTATCACTGAATGTGAATGGTTTAAATTCTGCTGTTAAACGAACCCGTGTGTTAGAATATTTAGACCGTAAATCTATCTCCTGTGCCCTGATTCAAGAGACACATTTAAAACAATCTGACGTGGCACGTTTCCAGAATAAGTATTATAAGTTAACAGCCTTTTCCTGCGCTCTTAATAAAACTAAGGGGGTGCTTATCCTTGTTAACAGGAAGTTAAATTTAACAATTGAACACCTTGGTAGTGATGAGAAGGGTAGATTTGTTTTTATCCGATGCAAAATATATAATAATAGGTTAGCATTGGTCTTTATTTATGGTCCGAATGAGACAGACAGTGCAATCCTTACACAGATTTCCAAAACTCTACTTGAGCAGATTGATTGCCCTCTAGTGGTGGGTGGTGATTTTAATGGTGCTTTAGATAAATCTCAATCTAAAACAGCCAATCCATCCTCTAAATTACTGAATAAATTTATCACTGAGCTCAACTTAATCGATCTTTGGAGAATTCAGAATACTAAATTTAAGGACTTCACTTTTTTTTCTAATAGACAAGACTTTCTGTAGGATAGACTACATATTTCTCAGCCCATCTTTAATTTTGTCTAATTCCTCCATCTCTATATTACCAATGTTATTATCTAATCATTCTGCTGTGTTGTGCAGTGTTCCTCTTTCCGATGTTAAAGCCAAGTCCCCTAGATGGCGCTTTAACATATCATTATTAAGTAATCAGACTTTCATTACTTCTCTAAAAGAATATATTAAGGAATTTTTTTAAATTAATATGCCCTCTGATGCGGATCCTCATATACTGTGGGAAACGACTAAGTGTGCTATACGAGGTTTCTGTATATCTTTCTCTTCTACTCTTGCCAAAGCGAAAACTCACCAGTTTACACAATTAGAAAATAAAATCCAATCATTACAAAACCTACAAAAACAACATTTTACTGAGCAACAGGCTACACAGCTGTCCTCTTTAAAAGAAGAATATGATTTACTTTCACACTCAAAGGCAGAATTTATTTTACATGAGACTAGGCAAAAATATTATTTTGAATCAGAGAGACCTAGTCATTTATTGGCCCCTTAGGTTGAAAGAATGCGAGTCTAAGGCATATATTAGTGCAATAAAATCATCGGATGATCAGGTCACCACGAATCCTGTGGCAATTAATGACATATTTAAAGGTTTTTACACAAATCTGTATAAAGCCGAAACAGATTTTGATAAACCAATTTGTAAGCAGTATTTAGATAAATTGGAACTGCCTCGGATCTCACAGATAGATAAAGAATCTTTGGAGGCCCCATTAAGTTTGGAGGAACTCCACGTCTCTCTAAAAAGCCTTAAAAAGTGCAAATCGCCGGGTTTAGATGGTCTCCCCCCTGAATTATATTTAGAAATTTGGGATTTGGTAGGGATACTTATGCTTAACTCATTTAATTTTGCAATTGAACATGGGGTATTTCATGGAGATAAAAAACATCACTGATTTCATTACTTCTTAAAAAAGGGAAATATTCATTAGATTGTTCCAGCTACAGACCGATTTCGCTTATCCCATGTGATCTAAAAATCTATGCTAAAGTTTTTGCTTCTCGTATGGAGAAGGTAATTCATAGTCTGATCAAGGAGGACCAAACTGGTTTCATCAAGGGGCGCAATGCATCTGACAATATGCGTCAACTCCTTCATATTCTTGACTTTGCGGACTCCCACCCAACCCCTTGTGCGGTCTTTTCACTTGATGCAGAAAAAGCCTTTGACAGGCTAGAGTGGAATTATATGTGGGCAGTTCTGCAATGTTTCGGCTTCGGTGAACACTTAATTTCTATGATTAAGACATTATACCACTCACCTGCTGTCACGGTGAACACACGAGGGAGGAACAAGGACACGCAGACGAGGACGTAAACTCAAATAATAGTCTTTAATGTAGACATCAAGGCAGGACTGACATGGACAGAAACACCGGGGAATAATGAGTAGACCAGACCTCATCAAACTGAACAGGCATGAACTAATATACACAGGTTAATTACAGATAACGAGACAAACACAGCTGGAACATACTTAACTCATAATGACATGAAACAAGGACAGGAAACAAACCAAATATGGACACAAGAGGCAGGAACAGATGACACACACATCAGAACCCTGACACCTGCAGCATCAGTCATAACTGATAATATTATTTCCCCCTCATTCACTTTACAGCGGGGAACGAGGCAGGGGTGTCCGCTTTCCCCCTTATTGTTTTGTCTATTTCTTGAACCCTTAGCACAAGCCATCAGGAAATCTGAAGTATCGATTAAGATTCATGACCATAATCATAGTATTTCATTATACGCTGATGATATTATTCTATATTTAGACCACTTTGATGTTTCAGTCTCTAGTATAATTAAGGAACTTGATAATTTTAGTAGCCTATCAGGATATAAATTAAATTGAAGCAAATCTGCTTTAATGCCAATTAACAATGTTAAGGTTATTTTTTCTATTCCCTCATTTATCCCTATTAAGGAATCTTTCATCTATTTGGGCATTACCATATATAAAAACATTCATAAGATTGCCAGAGACAATTTTAATAACATTTTAGTTAAGGTCAAAAATGACATTCAAAGATGGAATAATCTTAAAGTCTCTCTCCAAGGAAGAATCTCCACTGTTAAGATGAATTTGTTACCTTGATTTCTTTTTTTTTTTCTCTATGCTACCACTTTCTCCCCTCCAGGTTACTTTAAGGAGATCAACTCCATAATTTCTAAGTTTATCTGGAATGATAAATGTCCCAGAATTAAACTTACCACATTACAACATCCTAATAGCGCAGGAGGACTGGCTGTACCAAATTTTGAATTATATTATTGGTCGTTCCAGCTTAAGGCTCTTCATAATTGGGTTGATCCTCAATCTACAGTTTCATGGAGGGTGATTGAAGCTGACAAGGTTAAACCAAATAGACTTCAAGATATTTTATTTACTGGCACAGGAAAAAAAGGGGATAATTATAAATTTGGTCCGGTTGTGGCTAACTCTATTAAAATCTGGAAAACGGTTGAACGTCGGATAGGTGGACCCTTCAAATTCTGTAACAGTACACCTTTATGGCACAATTTTAATTTTGTATGTGGAAATCGTCCATTTGTCCAACCCTCTTGGTCTTCTTTGGGTGTAAACACGTGCGGTGATATACAGTATATGATAACCGGGGCCTCTGTTCATTTCAGACATTAAGAGCCAAATTTTGTTCCAGCATCTGCATATTTTGTTTTTCTTCAATTACGTTCTGCTCTCAAAGCGTATGGCGTTCCTTGGTCTTCTTCCATTTCATCTCATCCTATGCGGGACTGGATTTCACCATATGCTGGTCGGCCATCTGTTTCCTTAATATATAATAAAATTATTGATTGTATTACAAAACCTCTTTCTATTAAAACTATTTGGAATAGGGAATTATCTGATCTTAATTTATCTGTCGACTGGGAGAGAGTGTGGTCTAATCTCAGTTTAACATCTAAAAATATGTCTCATCGTCTTATTCACTTCAAAGTCATTCATAGAGCATACATAACTCCTTACAAAAGATTTAAAATTAAACTACAGTCAAATTTGAACTGCCATATATGTAACACTACATCATCAGGCACTTTTCTGCATACGTTTTGGGAATGTCCTGTCGTCATCAGTCTATGGACACATGTAAACCTGGTTTTGTCATCATTGGTCTGTTAACCCAAGTTTGTGTCTTCTTAATGATGATTCTGGTCTCTGTATTTGTTCAATGCAAAAGAGAATGTTGTTTGCCGGTTTTACAGCTGTGAAGAAGACAATAATCCAGAACTGGTTTACACCACACATGTGTAGAAAAACATATTGGATCTGTAGCCTCCTGCAAATAGTGACGTGTGAATGTACAACGGCGCGAGTTGGTGGGGCCAGGCCTTCGACCATTGATGCTTGGCAGTGTTTTTTGTTGGACATAAGTGATTGTATAAAGGAGTGACTTTTGTTTTCTTGTCCTTCCCTCTCCCCCTCCCTTTTGATTGGACCTTGATATGTTGAGTATGTGTCTGTTGTTTTGTTTTGTTGTATTTTGGATATTATGTTGTGTTGTGTGTGAAAAATAAAAAAATAATTGTTGATAACAAAAAAAAATCTCGTATTAAAATTGAGTTCACATATTATAAACTGGTCAATGATATGGCGATGTTTAAAGGTAAATGGGCTGTAAACCACTGTATTTGTGATGTTGATGTTGATGAGTGTTTGCTGTTTTATATTTGAGTTTTTTATTTATTTATTTTTTTTTTATTTTTTGTTTTCCTCATTTTATGAATGTATATATGTAAAAATGTAAGTAGGCCCATATGTATGTTTGAATTGTTGTTGTTGTAGTTGTTATTATGATTATTAATAGGTATCTTACGTATTTATTGAATGATTAAAGAAGACCTAAAAGTCAAAGTCTCCCTCTCTCTCTCTCCCTCTCTCTCTCTCTCTCTCTCTCTTATCCTTAGCGTTGTGTCGAAGACGACTTCTTAACTCATACGCTGCTGTAGGTGCCGACGGCCTCCCAGCGACTTCCACGACTTGACCTAATCGATCGGTGGATAGAGTCTTGGAGTCTATGAGTGTGAAACGACGATTCTTAAGGCTGTCTTCGACTTGTTTTGCCCAGGTCTTCTTCGGCGCATGGCAGCATACTTTCCACGTTGGTCGTCGTTGGCGCCAAAGTAGTTTGTATGGCAGTCGAGAAATGTCCATTCGGTACCCGTGCCCAAACCACTGTAAGCATCTTTTCTGTATCGCCTCTTTGATCATGGGCTGATTGCCGCATTGTTGATGTACAGTTTGGCATTGCATTTGAAAGGTCTCCAGTTTGTTGATTTCCATCTTCAGAAGGGTCCAAGTCTCCAATCCATATCAAAATCATATAGTAGGATCAGAATAATTAGGGACCGGAAAAGGCACATCTTGATCGCAATTCACTCTGCAGTCTCCATGCCAGGACCAACAGACTGAAGGACAGCTTCATCCATCAGGCTGTCAGGAAGCTGAACTCCCTCCCGTCCTTGCCCCCCCTCCCCTCTCTTACACCACACACCACTGAACTCTGACAGCCCCCCCCCGACAGTCTGAATAAAGACTGCTCTCTTTTTGTCAGTTTAATAAGCTCTTTGCACTACACCATTCATATTCTGCACTGTTTGTTTATTTCACTGGTTTGCACTCTATCTACCATGTGCCTTATGCCACTTTATCTATTTTTTATTATTATTATTTTTATTTTTTTTCTACATGTCCTTATTTGTATATTTGTAATAGTTGCATTTGTGTATGTATGTGTGTATGTATATGTGTGTATATATATATATATATATATATATATATATATATATATATAAAATTTGATTTGTACTTATCTGTATTTTTGCGTTCTACTGTTAGTGTTTAATGTTAACTGTATGCACCAGGGAGTAAGAGAGTAACGCAATTTCAATTCTCTCTATATATGTACGGTACATGTGGCAGAATTGACAATAAAGCAGACTTTGACTTTGAATCATGATATTGGCCTTCTTCCACAAGCACCACTTAAGTGATGCAAGCACTGCTGCTGCTTGGCCAATTTGGCATTGAACTTCTACAACTGCAGCAATCTTCTTCTCCTGAACCTAAGTACTTAAGATGTTGCACTGAACGTATCATATGCAATCATGAACTGAAAAGATAGAGAGTTTTAAAACCATGCAGGCGTCCACCTAAAGAAAGAAGAGGAACTGCATCTGAATGTGTGAGAATGTCACAGCTCTCAGTCTAAACTGGGTGAGTTGAGCCAGTGTGGTCAAACCCACTGAGTTCTCACACTCTGTAGTAACGTGTTTCCAAACCTCAACAGTGAGACTGCGGCTAGAATACTAGAACTAGAAGGGTGTAATACAGGGTTCATCAAACTTGATCCTGGAGGGCCGGTGTCCTGCAGAGTTTAGCTCCAACTTGCCTCAACACACCTGCATGGAAGTTTCAAGTATAGCTAGTAAGACCTTGATTAGCTGCTTCAGGTGTGTTTGATTAGGGTTGGAGCTAAACTCTGCAGGGACACCGGCCCTCCAGGACCGAACTTGGTGACCCCTGGTGTAATATAATGGAGGGCAGGTGTCCTGCAGACTTCAGCTCCAACTTGCCTCAACACACCTGCTGGGAAGTTTCTAGTATGGCTAGTAAGAGCTTGATTAGCTGCTTCAGGTGTGTTTAATTGGGGTTGGAGCTAAACTCTGCAGGACACCGGCCCTCCAGGACTGAGTTTGGACACCCCTGGTTTAGTTTTTTTTGCCTTGATGTTTGTTCAGTTTCTGGTCATGAATTCTTGGTATAGTCTTGCTATTTTGTGGTGAGTCCTGAGTCTGCAGCACCTGGTTCTGCTGTTGTTCTGATCTTCAGTGATTTGTTGAAGGACAGCTGAGAGAGAAGCAGTGAAGACAGAGAGAGCAGACTAGAGACTGAAACACTTACACCTTTTTGTGACATGATGCTTGGGTTATGACCTTGATACTATAACAACAATCATCCGCTATGAAACAATGTCAGTAAATTGATTGGTTAATTCAGTTACCTTTTTTTTACTGGACTTACCGTTTGTTAATTAAACAGGCTGAACATATGCCTTAATGACCTGTAAAGATACAGAGTTTAAAGCCTTGCAGCAGTCCACTTAAAGAAAGAAGAGGAACTGAATGTGATGCACTCGTCGTCAGTCTAAACTGGGTTCAGAGATGATCACAGTTCTGTGTGGTCTGAACCTGTGTGATCTAACTGAGCTCACACTGAGCAATAAATACATTGTTGCTATATATTGTGTTTCTTGAATAAAAACCAACATTTACATTTTAGTCATTCAACAGACTTTCTTATCCAGAGCAACAAACTGCTTTAGTTTTGATTTGTGAGGCTTCAGATAACAAGCACATATTTTGATATGATAATCATTAGAGAGTGAAGAACTAAAAAAAGCAGCAACAAATGCACTGATCATAATACCATAAAATATAATAATAATAATAATAATAAATTAGTAGTTGTGTTCTATTACATTCTATTTTTGAAGAAACTAAACAAATAAATGACCTTTATATAATCACTTTAGCCAGAAATGTTAATTTTTTACATTTTTTATTGTGTTCTTTCTTTTCAGCTATGTGTCATTAGTCATGAGTTTCAGTGGTCATTTGCTAAGAAAAAACAAACTTAACTGCTATATTTAGTATATATTTATAGCTACTTCTTTATCACACATATAGTGTGAGTGAAAAGCAGCTAAAGGGTCAGTTGTTCAGATCAGAGGAAGTTAACACCCGCAGGAGGAGCTGAAGATGTTTAAAGGAAGAGATGTAAATATAGAATGAAAAGAAAGACTGACAGAAACAGAAAATGTCTGATAAGTGTCACATGTGTCTGCTGGGACTGATCATCCTCTCTGCACTTCTCCCAGGTAAAGACATCTGTTTATGATCTATAATACACTATAAAAGATCTGTATAATGAACCATTTCAAAAATGATTTAATTGAATCACTCTAGCAGTGAGTCTGGCTGAGTTTGAATGTGAAAATTGAGGTGTTTGACATTTTTCACACATTTGAGATTTTGTATGTCAGAGGCTCTGTTCCTCGAGGTGGCTCTTGATAAAAACTCACCTGACTGTAACTTTCTATTAATCCTGAAGAACTTAATTAGCTTGTTCAGGTGTGTTTGATTAGGGTTGGAGTTAAACTCTGCAGGAAAGTGGACCTCGAGTTGAGAAACCCTGCTGTGTGTCATATTGTTTCACTCATAAATGTGATGCTCTGCTTATGTTAAGATTGTTATAAAGTGAACTAAACTGTTGTAAGATATTCAACACCAATTTACTCTGCATTAAAACAGGACAAAAAAAAGAGTAAATATATTAGAGTAAGAGTAAATATAAATGTGTTTTAATATGTAGGTATCAGTGGAGTGGATGAGACTCATGTGTTCTGCAGTTCTGGTGAAGATGTGCGTCTGTCCTGTAATAATGCTCTTTCTGGCTGCACATCAACTACATGGAACTATATCAGACATTCAGAGACAGTTGAACTGAGTGCTGGAGGAATAAAGAAGAATAACAGAGAGATACATGAGAGACTGAGTCTGGACTCTGACTGCTCTCTGAACATCAAGAAAGTCACAAAAGAAGATCGTGGATCTTACTCCTGCCAACAATATGTGAATGAAGTAAAACAAGGATCTGATGCATATGTTTATCTGCATGTTCTTCATGGTCAGTGTTTCTGTGAATATTATGATTATGTGTTGAATTAAACAGTAATATTGTTGTCCCTGAAAAGACTGGAATCAGTCGTGTAATCTCTGTCTGATTCTCTGTTTCAGTCTCTTCATCATCCTCACAGTCTGAGATCAGATCAGGCCGCTCTGTGACTCTCTCCTGTCAGTTATATTATGATCGAGTCTCTTGTGATTATGTGGTCAGTTCTGAGGGAATTGATCTGATCTGGGTGAATCAGGCTGGTGTGAATCTGCAGACAGACTCCAGATTTCAGATATTCTCCTCAGGACAGTGTATCAGCTCTCTGACTACAACACTCCTGAATGAAGATCACAACAGAGAGTGGAGATGTCAGGTTACACAGAGAAATCAGCTGAAGACCTCAGCCACATATACTGTCAAGTATTCAGGTAAATTATTTATATTAACAATTAATTATCAGTAATTTAAATATGATTGTAGTCTATGACGTATCTGAACATTCATCTTCAGCTCCGACCGAAACAAAGACACCGTCTCCAGTCACCAGCTCTACATCAACTGCAGCTCCTACACAACCAGGTACATAATCAGCTGTATTTTTATGTTACTCAAGTAAATTTAAAAATTTGAGTGTTTTTCTTTGGAAACCTTTTACTTCACTACATTCCATTTTTTTTTTTTTACCTTTAATACTTAAGAACATAAAAAAAATTAGTACTTTCTTGTACTCAAGTAAATATTTGAATTACTTTCACTTGAGTAAAATTAAGAAAGTACTAGATTTCTAATGTAATTAAGTATTATTAAATTATATTTATATTAATATTATTAATTATTAAATTATATTTAATATGAAAAGTAGTGCAGTAAAAAGTACAACATTATGATTTGGGATGTTTTGAAGTGATAGTTTTATAAAGAAAAATACTCTGATAAAGTACAGACACTTGAAAAATAAATTTAATGCAGAGTAAAAATACTTCACTACTGTCTGCCTCTGTGAAATAATAGAGGCATAAATAATTATGTAAATGCTGATAAATGAACACAAACTGAATGTCATGTGATGTAATGATTAATTATGATGATATGATATTAATGTTCAACAGTATGATGCATCTGAACATTCATCTTCTGCAGGTCTAATGGATTCAACACTGATTCCAGTCAGCAGCTCAAACTCTGAGAAGAAATCAAGACAAACTACAGCAGCAGCTCCTACAAAACAAGGTCCATGATCACTGACACACTTCATCAGTCTCTCACTTCAGTGCTTTGCAGTCGCTCTCACAAACAGTATCATTACACTTGCTTCTGCAGTTTAACTCAGATTTAATCAGATTTGTGAACAGAATGTAGTCCGGGGTATTTTGATAGACATGGATCATAAATTATGATTATAATAATTTCTAGTACAGTGTGTTATCTGTAGTTCTACCTTTCAAAATAATCATGAATCATCAACATTAAACAGATCACTTGTTACACACAAGGCAAGATCCAGCTTGCAGATGTAAATATGTATTTCTGCTGATAAAACATGAGCCATTTCTACAGGAGGCTTTTAACAGTTCCTGTAATTAATCAGACAATCTGAGGCTATGAGGCTGTTTTTGCTAAACAGCTATTAAAATAATAATAATAATAATAATAACAATGAAGTCAAACAGAGCTAAGATGTATTTGATAAAATATGGTGCATCAGATTCAGAACTAAAATCTTCCACCTTATACAGATTAAAAATACTACCCCAACCGTTGAGACAACTCCAGCTACACCGCAAGGTATTTATATGTCTTACTCACTTCAGTGGTTTAATGTGACACTTACAGTAGAATTGATATTCACATAACCGTTATTTTGTTCTTTTTCTGTAGACTCTAAGGCTGATGATATATATATATAAAAAATTGAGCAATATTGCTTGTGCACTTTCTCATTGAGAATGGGTAACAGATTTCTGTCTGATATTTTAGATCGGTTGTGGGCCCTGTGTCTCACCTGATTGGCCGTTGACAGCAACATTGCTCAAAAAGTTGCCCCGTGTATCATCATCCTAAGAGAAGCTTATCACTGGTCTTGTTTAATTTGTAGACCTCAAGCACTTGTTGTGCCGCTCACAAAGAGCAAGTCAATGTGAAAGCTACTGCACTCTTTCATCACATATACATGTATGTCAGACTTTGGTTCTTTTAGTTTCTGGATGTAAACAATTAAAATTGTAGTGAGCACTTATTAACAATCATTCTATGTTAGATTGCTCCACAACATAGATTTACACTGATATGGAGCTGCTGCAAACTAGCAGTTGAAATTAATTAAATTCAGTAAGGAATGTCTGTAATGATTATTTTGTGTTCATGCATTAAAATATAATATTTGAATCTGGTGAATCTGAACTAAACATCCTAGCATCAGCAAGAGCACTGATTCCAGTTATGTATATACTGTATGTTTGAGAGTGATTTTCAGTGGTTTTATTCACATTCTTCTAGAATCCGGAGATGAAGATATGCAGCTGATCATAAACTTAGACTCTATAAAGCTTCCCTCTCGGTCCACAAGGAGGCTCTTAGAGCTCTAACTGAGCCATAACTGGTTCATTGCTTTGATTTGCATCATTATTAAACAATACTACAGTTCATTATGCTGATGACTTTATATCATTGAGACTATTAGTGGATTTCTAAATAATTGTTAGTAATTGTTCATTCTTTTATATCCTTGATTTAATCTCTAAAGTAATTTATATTCTCACATATTCATTATCTTCTGTTTTTCTATCATCTGTCCACACATCTTTCCTGCAGTGATTGTGATTATTGTTGAGATTGCAGTGTTTGCTGCTCCTACTGTGATTCTTCTTCAGATCATCTGTGAGAGAAGAGCTGGTGAGTTTTGAACATCATAAAACCTGATGATTCACATTGATCTCTAACAATCTGCAGTCACTGTGAAAAACAAACAAAAAAACAAAGAATGATTGAAAACCGAATTGAAATGTATGTAATGAAATGTAAAATGAGAGATCATTGAGTTATTTTGTATTTCATTATTTTGTAGGGAGGAAGGACTCCTACTTCCAAGAGGAAATAGAAATACCTACAATATCAGAATAAAATACTCTACAAATGTCAGGCACAATTTACCTTCATGTGTATGGATATTGTATAAATTTGGACAGCTTTCAATATCATGTTCCAGTGCTCCAAAGACTTTAAATATTATATGAAATAGAGATTGATTAAAAACAGCAACATTTGTACTTTTAATAAACTTGAATAGTTATTTGCACAGATGGAAATCATAATATACAGGTGCATCTCAATAAATTAGAATGTCGTGGAAAAGTTCATTTATTTCAGTAATTCAACTCAAATTGTGAAACTTGTGTATTAAATAAATTGAATGCACACAGACTGAAGTAGTTTAAGTCTTTGGTTCTTTTAATTGTGATGATTTAGGCTCACATTTAACAAAATACCACCAATTCACTATCTCAACAAATTAGAATATGGTGACATGCCAATCAGCTGATTAACTCAAAACACCTGCAAAGGTAACCTGAGCCTTCAAAATGGTCTCCCAGTTAAAACTGAGGTGAACCAATAAAAAAAAACAATAAAAAAACATTTTTAGTGAATTGTTGGCCTTCTGGAAAGTATGTTAATTTACTGTATATGTACTCAATACTTGGTAGGGGCTCCTTTTGCTTTAATTACTGCCTCAATGCGGCGTGGCATGGAGGAGATCAGTTTGTGGCACTGCTGAGGTGGTATGGAAGCCCAGGTTTCTTTGACAGTGGCCTTCAGCTCATCTGCATTGTTGGGTCTGGTGTCTCTCATCTTCCTCTTGACAATACCCCATAGATTCTCTTTGGGGTTCAGGTCTGGTAAGTTTGCTGGCCAGTCAAGCACACCAACATCATGGTCATTTAACCAACTTTTGGTGCTTTTGGCAGTGTGGGCAGGTGCCAAGTCCTGCTGGAAAATGAAATCAACATCTTTAAAAAAAAACTGGTCAGCAGAAGGAAGCATGAAGTGCTCCAACATTTCTTGGTAAACGGGTGCAGTGACGTTGGTTTTCAAAAAAACACAATGGACCACCACCAGCAGATGACATTGAACCCCAAATCATCACAGACTGTGGAAACTTAACACTGGACTTCATGCAACTTGGGCTATGAGCTTCTCCTCCCTTCCTCCAGACTCTAGGACCTTGGTTTCCAAATGAAATACAAAACTTGCTCTCATCTGAAAAGAGGACTTTGGACCACTGGGCAACAGTCCAGTTCTTCTTCTCCTTAGCCAAGGTAAGACGCCTCTGACATTGTCTGTGGTTCAGGAGTGGCTTAACAAGAGGAATACGACAACTGTAGCCAAATTCCTTGACACGTCTGTGTGTGGTGGCTCTTGATGCCTTGACCCCAGCCTCAGTCAATTCCTTGTGAAGTTCACCCAAATTCTTGAATCGATTTTGCTTGACAATCCTCATAAGGCTGCGGTTCTCTCGGTTGGTTGTGCATCTTTTTCTTCCACACTTTTTCCTTCCACTCAACTTTCTGTCAACATGCTTGGATACAGCACTCTGTGAACAGCCAGCTTCTTTGGCAATGAATGTTTGTGGTTTACCCTCCTTGTGAAGGGTGTCAATGATTGTCTTCTGGATAACTGTCAGATCAGCAGTCTTCCCCATGATTGTGTAGTCTAGTGAACCAAACTGAGAGACCATTTTGAAGGCTCAGGTTACCTTTGCAGGTGTTTTTTGTTAATCAGCTGATTGGCATGTCACCATATTCTAATTTGTTGAGATAGTGAATTGGTGGTTTTTTGTTAAATGTGAGACTAAATCATCACAATTAAGAGAACCAAAGACTTAAACTACTTCAGTCTGTGTGCGTTGAATTTATTTAATACACGAGTTTCACAATTTGAGTTGAATTACTGAAATAAATTAACTTTTCCACGACATTCTAATTTATTGAGCTGCACCTGTTCCTGTGGCTCAGTGGTAGAGCATTGCGTTAGTAGCGCAAAGGTTGTGGGTTCGATTCCCAGGGAACACACATAGTGATAAAAAACATGTATAGCCTGAATGCACTGTAAGTCGCTTTGGATAAAAGCGTCTGCTAAATGCATAAATGTAAATGCACCTGTATGCTTTAACATTAAGATTTGTACTCATAGAAATTACTAAAGTAGTCAAACCTGTTCATTAGAAGGGGGTGACCCAATACTTTTGGCAATATAGTGTGTGTGTGTATATATATATATATATATATATTCTTGTTTTTTTAAGTGGAAATCACTTTACTAAATAATGTAAACTTGACTGACTGCTTCACTTCCACTTTAAAGGAGTAAACTGAAGAATTAAAAGGCCAGTTTCAGAGGAGCGGTGTCAGGGATCCATCACAGTAACAGCCACCTCCGTCATCTCAGTCACCAGCTCCGACACACACCAGATCCCTGTCACCAGATTGCTGATCACCCGTACCTGCAGCCACTAATCATCTCTCCTTTAAATACAAGCTCCACTCAGACTCTAATCGTTCAGTCTACAGTTCACTACCCCGAACCGTCACCAGACCCTGTGTGCTCTAACCTGTATACATTTATCTTATAGTTCTCCTATGTTTCTCCTGCAATCCTCTAGCGAAGTATCCAGTCATCTCTGGTTCCAGACCTCCATCGATCCTGTGAAAGAGACTCACTTCAGTTCACAGCTAAGACCCATTGACTGTTCCTATCTCCAAGACACTCACCTGCCATTCTCTCCTCACGATCAGCATTCAACCTGTCAATAAATCACCTCTGTGTTATATCACTTACCCCTCGTCTCCTGCCTGTGTGTTGTGACAAGCAGAGATCACTGGTGTTTACACTTACCAAAAAGTAGCATACTTCAAGTATATTTTTTAAGTATACTTTATGTAGCAAGTATACAAATATCAGTGTACTAGTAGTATACTTGTGAGTGTACTATTTTAATACTCCTTGGGACTAATATGGCCCACTTTCTAGTATATACAAGTATACTTTCAGTATAACAGTAGTAAACTTTGAGTACACAACTAGTTTACATCAAAGTTTTTAGCTTGTACTGCAACTATACTAAAAGTGAACTTATAGATATACTGATAGTTTACTAATTAAATACTTGTAGTAGCAACTTTAGTACACTTTGAAGTATAGTCTCAGTAAACTACTGTTTAGTAGATTTATACTGGAAGTAAGTTTTCTTTAAGTGAACTTTATATCATACTTTAAGTATACTACTATGTCGCTATTTAGGTACTAATGTGTATATATTTTGTTATATGAATATCTGAACATACAAAACATCAAAAGAAAGAACAGAGTCTGCTTGTAAATAAAAAAATATATATTCTAGCTTCATGCATTTTTTTATAAACACTTGAATATGGTTGAATAAGTTTCGTAAGTAAAAAAAATAAAGAAATAAACAAAATTTTGAACAAAAAGCTGAAAAAAGACTATGAATTGATTCAGAATGATAATCAAAATGTAGATGGAGTCGATCAACACCCCAAAGCTTGACAGTCATTATTACCTCTTCATTGAAGATATTTTATTCATAACTTTACTCAGTTTTGATGCTGTTTTATGTCTGATGATCATGTTAGATTACATGTGGAAGCATCTATTGTTTCGGTTTCTTCTTCACTTGTGTTTTTTTATTTTTTTATTCTGCACAGAAGATGTGTACTAGCGCCCCCCTACCGTATAACAATGAAAACATGGATTCTAGGAGCACACAGGTGAAAAACAAGTACACTTCCATAATGTACTTAAAGTGCTCTATTTTCACGCACTAATTTTGTACTTAATATACTAAAAATTATCCTTTAGTACTTTTTAAGATAAACGTAAGATCATCTAAGTGAACTCAACTGTGCTATTTTGAGACACCATGAATATGAACTAAAATGCGCTTTTAACATACTATCTTTGTATTTAAAAAATGTAATTAGTTACCACTTGTAGTACACTTGAACCCATCTTTCATTCACTAGTGCACTCAACTGTACTACAAGTGGTAGCTAAATCATTTTTTTAAATACAAAGATATAAAAGTGCATTTTAGTTCATATTCATGGTGTCTCAAAATAACACAGTTGAGGACTGTTGAGAAGTTTTTGTGTCCCTAAGCTGCACCCTCAAAGCAGTGCCACACCCCTCTAAAGGTGCGTTCACACCAGACGCAAATTAAGCGTTAAGCGTGAGTGATTTACATGTTAAGTCAATGCAAAGACGTGAATAGACATCCTGTGGCACGGTTCGCGCGAATGACGCGGTGTAAATTAAGCATTTCGGGCGCGTTCCGCGCGAGTTGAAAAATCTGTACTTTGGCTGATATTCGCGCCGCGTTAACCAATCAGGAGCTTGCGCTAGTAGTGACGTGATTACGAGCGGAGGCTGTATGTGGATACCCGGAGCTGTACGATAGACCAAAGATTACCTGTTAGATTTACCCAAAACGAATTATATCTTCTGTTTATCCACTACAGATACATCAGAGCCGGCAAATGTCAGAAGGACTAGCCGAGGTTATGCTCCTCTCTTTGGGATACATGAGCACGAGTGCCCGGTGATCACGGCTCCGAAATCGGCGAAGCACATTTTCAAATAGGCGCTGTTTTTATAACACTGTTTTAAACGCAAATTTGAGTTATAAACAACTACATTCTCGGCTGAAATACATGCGTCCAGTGTTTCCATAGCACATAAAGTGCAACTATAACCTCTAAACAAAATCCATGTCAGCCTTTTCGCAACGAGACTGGAGCAGCCTGCAGAAGCCCCTCCCATGACGCGAATTCACGTCTGTTGTGAAGCGAATGAAGCGAGTAAACTCAAAATGTTCAAGCGTCGAACTACGTGCGAATAGCGTGATTTATTCGCGCAAGTCGTGTCTGGTGTGAACGCACTGTTAGCCTGTTCAGTTCCCTGTTAGCCCCAAGCTCCACCCACCCAATCTCAAGCCAATTAGAACTATCTCACAGAATATATTAGCTGCACCTGTGTCCACAGCTTCCCCTTTTATTGCATGTGTTTATACAGTGCAGAGGACTGAGTTTTACTCCTTTCTGTGTTTTTACTGCGTATGCATAATTGACCATGTAAGTGCCTTTATTTGATGCTTAAATATTTTATATGACTTAAGTTTGGCCTAAATGTTTATTTTCATGCTTGCTCTAGTTCCTGTTTAGGCATGTGCTTTAGTTATTTAATGTGCAATTGATGTAACATTGTGGTTGCCTTGTACCTTATTTAGCACTATTTATTGGTAAACTAAAACTCTGTATATCTATTTCCTTTATAGAAACCACACGCACATCTAGATGCACAAACCTCCTTGGATGTACAATAAACTTTCCTATACCGGGTTTGACTAGACTGGACCTGTTCTTAACGACAGCCCCACTGGCTTCAAGCTAGCTACCTAAGTGTAACGGAGTGGAAAGGAATGTTAAATTATTGCATAAATGGGGACAGCGCCATCTATGTGGTGCGTGATGTAATGTAGCGTGTGGAGTAGGGACCGCCCACAGCAGAGTTAACAAAGCATTGCTGTGGGTAAGTTGCACGTTTTTCACGGTCTGAGAATTACCTTTTATAAGTGTCCAAAGCACACAAATATTTGCTTTATTGTGACTGTATCTTTCAATGAATATTTTGGGACTCTGTTAAGTCATGTTTGGCGTCGAGTGTGTTGCTCAATATTGAGTTATAATGTGTTTATATTACGAGACCCAATTGTAATCAATTTGTGTGTTGTCTTGTGTTTTATGTAGAAATGGTTTATTCTCTTACTGAATCAGAGAAACCCTATTTACACACACTGTCTCCATTGTGCAGAAAGCAGACCACCCAGGCAAGACCGTCACATAAGCACCTGCTACCTCCTTTTCAAGTACACTTAGATGATCTTAAGTTTATCTTAAGAAGCACTAAAGGATCATTTTTAGTATATTAAGTACAAAATTAGTGCGTGAAAATAGAGCACTTTAAGTGCAACCCCAAATCAGAAAAAGTTGGGACAGTATGGAAAATGCAAATAAAAAAAGAAAGTAGTGATTTCTAAATTTACTTTGACTTGTATTTCATTGCAGACAATATGAACACAAAATATTTCATGTTTTGTCTGGTCAACTTCATGTCATTTGTAAATATACATCCTTTCCTGTCATTCAGACCTGCAACACATTCCAAAAAAAGTTGGGACAGGAGCAATTTAGGGCTAGTAATGAGGTAAATTGGTTAAATAATGATGTGTTTTGAAACAGTTGATGTCAACAGGTGATTGTAAATATGATTTGGTACAAAAGCAGCATCCAAGAAAGGTCTAGTCCTTTAGGAGCAAAGATGGGCCGAGGATCGCCAGTTTGCCAACAAATACGTGAGAAAATTATTGAAATGTTTAAAAACAATGTTCCGCAAAGAAAGATAGAAAGAGATTTGGATATTTCACCTTCAACAGTGCATAACATAATTAAAAGATTCAAGGAATCTGGAGGAATTTCAGTGCGTAAAGGACAAGGGTGCAAGCCTAAGCTGAACAACCGTGATCTCCGATCCCTCAGGCGGCACTGCATCAAGAATCGTCATTCATCTATAAGCGATATCACCACATGGGCTCAGGACTACTTTGGCAACCCTTTGTCAAGTACCACAATACGTAGTTACATCCACAAATGCCAGTTAAAACTGTACTGTGCCAAAAGGAAGCCCTATGTTAACAGTGTCCAGAAGCACCGTCGACTTCTCTGGGCTCGGAGGCATCTGGGATGGACCATCACACAGTGGAAACGTGTACTGTGGTCAGATGAATCAGTATTTCAGGTATTTTTGGGAGGAATGGACGCCGTGTGCTCCGGACCAAAGAAGAAAAGGATCATCCAGACTGTTACCAGCAACAAGTCCAAAAGCCAGGGTCTGTCATGGTATGGGGTTGTGTCAGTGCCCTTGGCAAAGGTAACTTGCACTTCTGTGATGGCACCATTAATGCTGAAAAGTACATAGAGATTTTGGAGCACAATATGCTGCCTTCAAGAAGACATCTTTTCCAGGGACGTCCATGCATATTTCAACAAGACAATGCAAAACCACATTCTGCACACATTACAAAGTCCTGGCTGCGGAGGAAGAGGGTACGGGTACTTGACTGGCCTGCCTGCAGTCCCGACCTGTCTCCAATAGAGAATGTGTGGCGCATTTTGAAGCGCAAAATGCGACAACGAAGACCCCGTACTGTTGCCCACCTTAAGACTTGTTTGCAGGAAGAATGGGACAAAATTACACCTGAAACACTTCATCACTTAGTGTCTACAGTCCCTAAACATCTTTTAAGTGTTGTGAAAAGGAATGGCAACATTACAAAGTGGTAAATGCTTTACTGTCACAACTTTTTTTGGAATGTGTTGCAGGTCTGAATGACAGGAAAGGATGTATATTTACAAATGACATGAAGTTGACCAGACAAAACATGAAATATTTTGTGTTCATATTGTCTGCAATGAAATACAAGTCAAAGTAAATTTAGAAATCACTACTTTCTTTTTTTATTTGTGTTTTCCATACTGTCCCAACTTTTTCTGATTTGGGGTTGTACATTATGGAAGTGTACTTGTTTTTCACCTGGGCAAGTATAGCTCAAATATATTTAGACTTTTCTAAATATAAGTCAAGTATACTTAAATGTCATTTTAAGTATATTTCTGAGAAGTACATAAAAAGTAGACTAAAAGTATACTTTTCTGTTTTTTTTGTTTAAGAAAAAGTATACTAATAGCACACTTGAATAAACTTATTTTTTGTAATAATCAATGTAAAAACTACAAAGATGTTAATTAACTTTCCAGCAACCAGGAATGACAACATAGGAAGTAATATGCAATATGCAAAAGATTTATTGACAGTGTTCTGAACACAAGGAACAAAAGTATCAAATAGCATCCCCAAGTTTGTTTGTTTGGCTTTTATTATTTATTTATTTAGATTCCATCTACACTTAAAGTTAAAGACTCAGCATTATGTAGCTGGTGGTGAACCAATAAACAGGACGAGACCAGTCTATGGAGTAAATCTGGCCGTGATTTTCATTCAGTCTGAATCTGTAAAATCAACACTAATCCATCATCCACATCATTTCAGTTCACAACATCATTACAAAAAAGGAAAACAATCTGTCTAGTATCTATATGACTGTAGAAAACAGGAATGTATAAAATATAGGAAAGGCACTGCAACGTTAAGTTTCGCAAGGGGAAAGAAAGAAAGAAACAAATGAGTCTCAAACGGTCTCTCATACAGCATTCATGCTAACTATGATATACTCAATATATACTAGAAGAAGAAGAGGGTGCTTGGAAATCCAGAGAAGAAAGACATGAGTCTCTCGAAGCCTCCAGATGTTTGTGCTTCAAGCCGCCCGAAACAGCAGCTGTATGAAGCACTGCACACAACCTTCACTGAAGCTCATTTCATTATATTCACTCTCAAACTGTTTCTGAAACACACAGAGGATGATTTTAATCTGTTATCAACTTGTACACTTAAACAAGGCATTAGATTCACACGCGGCTGTGTTCAGTGACTGATGCTCGCCTTGAGTTTGATCTGATCGGAGCAACACAAACATTTCCTCGCCGCGTATTTTAGTCTCCACAGAAAGACAAGAACCTCTGCTTGGTGTTCACTGTGTTTCTACTGCGATAAACTATTTTATCACTCGAGTTTTGTCCTTAAATGTAGGAGAAGAAAACACAAGCGCGAGGGGCTCGCGGAGGCGCGCAGACACCGAGCGGCGGGTTGAGTCTGTAAGGTTCTCATGTGTTGTTTAAGAGCGCAGCGGCGCTCGAGCGACTCTCATTGAACTCAGTGTTTGAAAGACTGTAAATCCGCTCCGAGAAATGGCAGAAACCGCTCCAGCTGCTGCCGCTCCGCCGGCCAAAGCGCCCAAGAAGAAGTCCGCCGCCAAAGCCAAGAAAGCAGGTCCAGGCGTCGGTGAGCTGATCGTCAAAGCCGTGTCCGCGTCCAAGGAGAGGAGCGGCGTGTCCCTCGCCGCGCTGAAGAAAGCTCTCGCCGCCGGCGGCTACGACGTGGAGAAGAACAACTCCCGCGTCAAGCTCGCCATCAAGAGCCTGGTGACTAAAGGCACCCTGCTGCAGGTCAAAGGGACCGGCGCCTCCGGCTCCTTCAAGATCAGCAAGAAGCAAGCCGAGACCAAGAAGAAAGCGGCTCCTAAAGCCAAGAAACCCGCTGCTGCCAAGAAGCCCGCCGCTAAGAAATCACCCAAGAAGACCAAGAAACCCGCCGCAGCCGCTAAGAAGACGACGAAGAGCCCCAAGAAGGCGATGAAGAGCCCCAAGAAGGCGATGAAGAGCCCCAAGAAGGTGACGAAGAGCCCCAAGAAGGTGACGAAGAGCCCCAAGAAGGCAAAGAAGCCAGCGGCGCCCAAGAAAGCAGCCAAGAGCCCCAAAAAGACCAAGACTGCCAAACCCAAGACGGCAAAGCCTAAAGCTGCTAAACCTAAAGCTGCAAAGCCTAAAAGAGCAGCTCCCAAGAAGAGATAAATCTTCTGTTTTATTCCCCAACGGCTCTTTTAAGAGCCACACACTAAATCTAGAGAAAGAGCAAAAGACCTGCATTTAGACTCTTAGTGGAAGTAAATTATTATTTAGGTTGTATATGAGTTTACCTCGACTCACAATGTTTTACATATTGACTGCATTTAGAAAAGCTGTTATTCACATGTATTATTATGAACATATCGAATGGATCATCGATCTACATTTAGTTTAAAAACAATGTGACCCTGCAGCACAGAATCAGTCTTTAAGTCGCTCAGGTATATTTGTAGCAATAGACAACAATACATTGTATGAGTCAGAATTATCTATTTTTATTTTATGCCAAAAATCATTAGATATTAAGATCATCCGTGACAATATTTTGTAAATTTCCTTCCGTAAATATATCAAAACTTCATATTTGATTAGTAATATGCATTGCTAAGAACTTCATTTGAACAACTTTAAAGGTGATTTTCTCAATATTTTGATTGTTTTGCACCCTCAGATTCCAGATTTACAAATAGTTGTATCTCAACCAAATATTGTTATATCATAACAAACCATACATCAGTGGAAAGATTATTTATTCAGATGTATACATCTCAGTCTCAAAAAAATGGACCCTTATCAAGTCGAGTCTGCTTTATTGTCAATTCTTCCACATGTACAGCACATACATACAGAGAATTGAAATTGCGTTACTCTCAGACCCTTGGTGCATACAGTTAACATTAAACACTGACAGACGTTCAAATACAGATAAATACAGTTTAAACATATGTACATACAAACTATACAGATATACAAATGAGGACATTGTAGAAAAATAAAAAGAGATAGATAAAGTGGCATAAGGCACATGGCAGATAGAGTGCAAACCAGTTAAATAAAACAAAACTGTGCAGATATCTGTGTAGTGCAAAAAAGAGCAGTCTTTAATCAGACTGTCAGAAGAGGTAGTTTACAGTCAATGCTGGATGAGCTAGTGATCAGTCCAATGCTGCACAAAGTGACTTATGACTGTTTTTTTTGGCCAGGGTCACATATTTATTAATGTTTTGCATTGATATTTAAAAAAAAACATATTCAACACCCCATCACAATTTATTAAATGTTTTCTGTCATGTGTTTAGTCTAAATGCAGCACAATCAGCTGTGGAGGCGTGGCTTTGGCGGTGTGTGTTGGAGGGAAGTTCAGTGATTGGTTTAAAATCTTACAAGACTCTAAACCAATGGGCGACTGGCTCGCTCGCTTAAAGACAGAGTAGAACGCGCTTTTTCATCATTTCTGTTTTACTGTAAAGGACGTGTTATTTCTGACAATGAGCGGCAGAGGAAAAACCGGCGGTAAAGTGAGAGCGAAGGCCAAGACTCGCTCGTCCAGGGCAGGGCTGCAGTTCCCCGTCGGTCGTGTTCACAGGCTTCTCCGCAAAGGTAACTACGCAGGGCGCGTCGGTGCCGGTGCTCCCGTCTATCTGGCGGCTGTGCTCGAGTATCTCACCGCTGAGATCCTGGAGCTGGCTGGAAACGCCGCGAGGGACAACAAGAAGAGCCGCATCATTCCCCGTCACCTGCAGCTGGCGGTGCGCAACGACGAGGAGCTGAACAAACTCCTGGGCGGAGTGACCATCGCTCAGGGCGGCGTGCTGCCCAACATCCAGGCCGTGCTGCTGCCCAAGAAGAGCGAGAAACCCGCCAAAGCCAAGTAACCCGAGTCCGGTCTGCTTCTCCAACACAAAGGCTCTTTTCAGAGCCACACACTTCATCTGAGAGAGATTTTCTATTAATTTATTTCATTCATAAAGACAAGCCAAAAACTCTTTTAATGGAGTTATCAACCAGATAAACAAATTCATATTTAGTATCGAGTTTATTTAATTGAAAATACAATGAACAGCTGGAGACTATTTTACACAACCATTTAAAGAATGAATGTATATTTCATAACGAATAAATAAAAGCTTGTTAGTAGGAAACCTGTGAAGGCTGTGTGTAGTGTTTGATGTGGCATAAAAAGTTGGACTCTGATAAATATTAATGTTGAAGTTGACTGTTTTGCTGTACAGATAAGTTATTCTTAATGTAAATACACCATCTGCACATCAACAAAAAGAGGATGAATATTTACATAGACCTGCTTTTAATAATGGCTCTAGTGTTAATGAAAATAATTTATCAAGTGGTTTTGTGGTTGTTGTTTTGAAAGCAGATCTTACTGACAAATGTTCAGAACTTTATGAAATTCAAAAATCCTCATAATTAGCTTTGTGTTGATGCTTCTAAAGCTTTTGATAGTTAATCATCAAAAGTTGTTCAGTAAACTAAGACAAAGCGACCTAATACCATGTTAATAATTTTGACATTAATCAAAGTATGCAGATAAAGTGAGGTATTTGTGTCTCAGAGTCATTTAGAGTAAGTGATGGAGTCTACTTTCACCAGCGCTTTTTAATATATATTATTAATTGTAATAATTAAGTGACTGTGAGACTGTATGAATGATTGGTAAAACCATAGTCAATCACTAGTAGTGTTGGATATCATCAGCTGCTGAATATATGTTCTGATTATGGGATTAGATATGATGTGCAATAAAATACCAACAAGATTGTTGTCGTGATGTGCAGAACCAAAGAACAGAGATATCTTAATATCCCAGATTTGTGTTTATGAGGGCAATTATTAAATGTGTGCTAAAACAAAAATAAATAATAAATAGATAAATGGGTCATATTATTAACAATTTGATGATGATATGTAAAGGCAGTGTCATATGTTATATGCTATTACGAGGAAGTATTTTTTAATATTATTGTGCTGTTTTGTGTTTTGCTAACATTTCTCTTCTGGAAATAACGTGTAATGAATAAATAAATGATGCGTAAAGTACAAAACGGAAGTATTTTGAGCAGGAAAGACAAACAGCCCCGTTTGAAAAACAGAAGCTGCGCAGTCATTGGCTAGCAGTCATGTGCAGACGTCACACATCACCCAATCAAAAGCGTCTGCGCCTTCGTGACATCATAAGCGCGTGGCAGTAAGATACTTTAAAAGCAGGCGCGGAACAGAGAGCGGTATATTGTCTACAGACGGAGAAAGCAGTTTATCTTCGCGATGGCAAGAACCAAGCAGACGGCTCGTAAATCCACCGGTGGCAAAGCCCCGAGGAAGCAGCTCGCTACTAAAGCCGCCCGGAAGAGCGCCCCAGCCACCGGCGGCGTCAAGAAGCCCCACCGTTACAGGCCCGGGACCGTGGCTCTCCGAGAGATCCGCCATTATCAGAAGTCCACCGAGCTGCTGATCCGCAAACTGCCTTTCCAGCGCTTGGTGCGAGAAATCGCGCAGGATTTCAAGACGGACCTGCGCTTCCAGAGCTCCGCTGTCATGGCCCTGCAGGAGGCCAGCGAGGCTTATTTGGTCGGTCTGTTTGAGGACACCAACCTGTGCGCCATCCACGCCAAGAGAGTCACCATCATGCCCAAAGACATCCAGCTGGCGCGCCGCATCCGCGGAGAGCGCGCTTAAACCCGCCGCTGCAGCGTGACGCATCCGCGTAGAGCGCGCTTAAACCCGCCGCTGCAGCGTGACGCATCCGCGGAGAGCGCGCTTAAACCCGCCGCTGCAGCGTGACGCATCCGCGGAGAGCGCGCTTAAACCCGCCGCTGCAGCGTGACGCATCCGCGGAGAGCGCGCTTAAACCCGCCGCTGCGGCGACGCCCCAAAGGCTCTTTTAAGAGCCACCAACACTGCACTGAACGAGACGCTTTCCACTGTAACTAAAGCTAAATAATAACGTAGCAAATACAATTGCGCTCACGAGTTCAATGAATGTCTGGGTCTTTATTTTGTGCCTTTGATACGTCTGTGACTTTCCCCCACTTTCACTTTTTTTAAAATTTGTATTTTTTTTTATGGAATATCAAATGGATAAAATGTAGATTTATTTTCACAGCCGCCTTTGATTACATTTACCAATGGTGTGAATTGAGCACAACTGTATACACAAGCAGAAGAAACAACAGAATACATAACATGCATAAGTCACTCTGGTTAAAAGCGTCTGTCAAATGCGTACATGTAAATATGTAAATATTATGTTGATGTGATCTAATAAATCACATTTGTCAAATTAATTTTATAAAACATGCATTTCAATGCGAAACAAAGGACAGACAACGTTTGATCAGGATTGGCGTTAAACCAGTGTTTCCTGCTGGATCTATCAGGAGGGGGAGGGGCTGCGCACCATGTGATGTGGATCTGGTTTCAGTTAGGTCCTGTAAGCAAATGTAAAAAGACTCTCTGGCGCTCTTATCACACATTTGTTTATAGTGTTTGACTGAAACAGAGATCATCTTCATCATGTCTGGAAGAGGCAAAGGCGGGAAAGGACTCGGGAAAGGAGGCGCTAAGCGTCACCGTAAAGTGCTGCGCGATAACATCCAGGGAATCACCAAACACAGATCACCAAACACAGATATTCTCATGTATTTGAGCCGAGAACTGTTTTTTCAGAATTGGAGCTCTTGTAATGTTTTTTTCTCCAGAAACGCGAACAATAAACCATGTATTTTTTGTCTTACACGGCGTGTTTGGCGTTTTCTTAGTGACTTACGAAATAAAGAGAAAACTCAATCAGATGGCAGTGGTGCTTCAGTTACAGTCAAGTCACATTTATATAGCGCTTTTAACAACAGATTGTGTCAAAGCACTGATCTTTGACAAGCAGAAGATAAAACATTTAAAATACTGCTCTTTTCTCTCCAATTGGGTCTTCAAGGGTTTTAATAAGTACACTGTATGATATTTGAGGCCCAGATGTTTTCTTGTATGGAATATGACACAAAAAGAGCGGGAATTAAAACAAAGAAATCTTAGTCATGTGCACTGATGTCGTTCAAACATGGAGAGGTGGGCGGGACTGTCATTTCACCGCCTGTGATTGGCCCTCGTTCTGCTCGTGGTACTTCGAGTTGTCAAATCACAGTGGAGTTTCTGGGTGTGGTCTGTAGAAACACGCAATCAGAAGGCTCCACATCTCTGTGTAAATTAGCATAGGTTAGTGAATAAACGTCTCTTTCTAATCATTGACTCGTCAGCATCATCATGCCTGAACCAGCGAAGTCCGCGCCTAAGAAGGGCTCCAAGAAGGCCGTCACAAAGACCGCGGGGAAGGGAGGAAAGAAGCGCAGAAAGACCAGGAAGGAGAGCTACGCTATCTACATCTACAAGGTGATGAAGCAGGTTCATCCCGACACCGGGATCTCTTCCAAGGCGATGGGGATCATGAACTCTTTCGTCAACGACATCTTCGAGCGCATCGCCGGTGAAGCGTCTCGTCTCGCTCACTACAACAAGCGCTCCACCATCACTTCCAGAGAGATCCAGACCGCCGTGCGTCTGCTGCTGCCCGGGGAGCTGGCCAAACACGCCGTGTCTGAGGGCACCAAGGCCGTCACCAAGTACACCAGCTCCAAGTAGAGCAGCCTGAGACTGAGACCCCCCAAAGGCTCTTTTAAGAGCCACACATATACTCGATCAAAGAGCCACACATCTACTCGATCAAAGAGCCACACATCTACTCGATCAAAGAGCCACACATCTACTCTATCAAAGAGCCACACATCTACTCGATCAAAGAGCCACACATCTACTCGATCAAAGAGCGCGTGCTGTGTATTTTTATAATCTGTGCAAGAATCTGCTCTGCAATTAACACTCATGTAAATCAAAATAAGAATTCATACTGGTACAGTAGAGTGGCTTGTTTTGTTTTCAGCATATATGTATGTAAAGTTATAGACTAGGCTAAACTGCATCAATCTAATTGTACATCTAATCAAACTTGCAAATGTTAAAGTGAAACTTTATACAATTTTCTTAATTTATAGTATCCATAAAGTCATCACTGTTAGTATATACTTCCTCACCTTTCAAAATAGACTACAATTCCATTGAGACCATTTTCAGGAATTGATAGTTTCCCCCCCGCTGGAATACAACTGTACAAAGTGAGTAAGTGTCTCTCTCACTCCTTTTTTTTTTATTTGTTATTATTATAATGTTCTGCTTGTCACACTCTTAAAGTTCCTCCCTGTTAAGCTATGTTATGGAGAATGTTTGTCTGGTCCAAAAAAATATCTGAATGTAAAAACATATCTGATATGGTTATAAAAGTTGTTTATCTGTAGTTTGGTTTATCAGTGAATTAATGCTGATCACTCAAAGAGCTACGGCTAACTTAGTTTTTTGTGTGTGTGTGAAATTAACGGTGAAAATTCTAATAGAATAAATAGTATTTATTGTGTATCGCAAATTCTCTATAACTCTTAAGGTCTCTGGTAGAGAAACCAAGCTTAGAGGAAGAAAAAAAAAACACCCACTAGGGCGAGTGGGGAAATATAAAAATATGTTATGCCGTTTGTTTGTTTATTTGTTTGTGTATCCTCATATGCACAGCCTTAAAGGGGTCATATGGTGTAATTTAAATTGTTCCTTTGTCTTTGGAGTGTTACAAGCTGTTTGTGCATATATAAGATCTGTAAAGTTGCAAAGACTGAAGTATCAAATCCAGAGATATTATTTATCAAAGTTAATATTCGTCCATGCCCTCCTAAAACGGCTCGTTCAAACACGCCCCACATGTGTACGTCACTGTGAAGAAAGATCTGTTTAACACCACCCAGATGTATTCTCAAAGAAAGAAGGTGCAACTTTTATTCTCGCTGTAGTCTTGTTGTCGAGGAGACGCTTTGTGTTTCCAAATATGGTAAGGGACGTAACGAGGTATTCGGCCAATCACAACGCACTGGATAGCTGGCCAATCAGAGCACACCGCGCTTTTCAGAATGATGAGCTTTGTAAAAATCGACGTGTTTCTAAAGGTGGGGCAGAGAGGAGCAGCAATAATGTATGGTATGTGGAAAATAGTAGGTGTGTTCGACTTCATGCAGTGCCATGAAGACCGATCGGCGGCTGACTTGAAGCAGTGCATGCCGGTTAGAAAATTTGTCCGACTTGAACCGGCGCCGACGCCACGTTACAGTCACGTGTGGCATCAAAGTACCAGGACAGTGTTTCGAGAGCAGCCGGCTCACTCAGCCGCCGCAGTTTCTTCAGAGCGACTGCAGGAGCGCTGATGACGACACAACTGTTTCACGATTGGCCAAATTCACCACATGACAACAATGACGTGTGTTTCTAACATCTTCAAATCCAATACTGCTCACAAACCTTATTTTACTTGGAAAATATCACATTCGTGTGAAAAAATGGACTAATAGATTTTTATCCTACCCGTCAGATTTTCCTACCGGGGCTTACTGCGCATGCGCACATCAATATTTCGTACGTTTTCTCAGGCTGAACAACTATATTTAATGCATCTGCATTACTGTAAGGGTAGGTTTAGGGTTGGGGTAGGTGTAGACATTAATACATCATAATTTAACGTTGTAATTTAGCATTTTTCATTGTCGAATTGTACTACCTACTGTTTTAATGGGAGGTAGGAAAATCTGACAGGGTAGCACAAATCGACAGAACACCGGCGCACAGAAAGCTCTTTGTTTGCACATGTCATTGTTTTCAAATCGATAAAATTAACCTGGACAAAATTAATCTTGACAAACTATATATCATTTTGAAGGTCTAAGCCTCTAGCATCGAAGACAGATCGCTGTTTTTCAATAGAAAGCTTATAAGGAATGTATTTGCTAAATTTGTGTAAGCAGTACACATCAAAACATGTATAAAAAACCGCAGTACATACCATATTCATCCTGATAAGGACTCTCAAACGTATCCACTGCTGTAAATCCTGGTTTAGTTTGAAAGATAAGAGTCCACTGAACAACATTCCATCGAGCACTTTTAGTCCAAAAAACAATAAAGTTGTAATTTGGATCATTATTCATTTGTTTACGTCTCATCTCTTCAGGGAGTTATTGTTTGTGTCTGTTATGGAACAAATTACGCTCAAAAACAGCGTCTTGGTGGTAAAAAAACAGCATGATTTTGTAGCAGACAATGTCCCAAACAGAATGAGATCATCAAAAAGAAAAAGTCAAAGATACACAGAAGATTGATTATTTGAATTCTGGCGCTCCCTCGCGACGGCGCGTGACGCACGCTGTGACGCACCTGTCATCTGATGGGGTGTAACTTAGCGATCTTTTTAGCACAAATAAACCTTTCTTTTTTTTTCTTCTTCAGCAGTTTTCATATATGTTTGCGTGTTTTGTGGGTAATGTGCCTGTATCTGTATGATTAACATCTGTATGGCTGATAATCAGCATGTAATTACTGACTGTTCACAGATATCAGTGTGAATGCAGTCTATATAAAAGGCCATTATAATGTGATTATTGACTATATGGGCGGCCATCTGTATGATTTGCATCTGTATGAATGATCGTCAGCATGTGATTACTAATGTATGAGCAGGAGCATCTGTAAGTCAGGAAATCAGAGTATGTACTTAAGTTATTTTTTTTTATTATTATTGTTTTTTTTTCATCACTCAAAAATTATTATTGTATTTTTCTAGTGCTCAAATAAATCACTGATACGATGTCTAAGATTCTGTCTACTGTTTTATAATTGAAAAACTGCAGTGGCATGTATAATGACTAAATAGTTTGTAGTAGAACTCTTCAATAATTTGGTAAATATTTTTCCTCAAACAGAGGGGAAAAATGTCTGCAGGAATCACATTTTTCATGGGATCTTCTTCAGATTTGAAATATAAACTCATGAGACATGTGACTTTCAACCCATTATTTTTCTGGATTGCTTCAGGACTGATTTCATGTATTTTTATATGAAATTAAAAAAAAAATCAGTGTGGTACAATTTTTATCAAGGCACTTCAGTGTCTATAACTTTTTATATTTTTGAGCATTATCAACTCTGGATGATGGATAGTAAAGCCCAAAGGGTCTTCTTTCCAAAGACACCAAAATTGTGTGTGTGGCACACTGAAGTCAGGAGCTGTTACCATTTTAAGTTAGTTAGTCATTTTCAGCTGTGATTCCCAATATGGTTAACAGGTTAAAATAAAAATATTTTGTGACAAAACCATTCAAAAGTTTGCAATTCAATGGGTCAGTATTTTTTTTCTTTTTTTTTTAAATAAATTAATACTTTTATTCATAAGCATGTGTTAAGTTGATGCTTAAAATTCAGCTATGACTGAAAGAAATATATTTTTTAAAGTATGGTAAAAAATAGAAAAACTTTATTTTATTTTATTAATTTAAGTTTCACAATACTTTAGTTCTTCCTGTATTTCTGATCGAATAAATGCAGACTTGATGATCATAAGTGACTTCTTTCAAAAACATTAAAAATAGTAATGTCTAAACTTTTGACTGGTACTACGCAAGTAAAACTATACAGAGTTTAAAATGAAATGTATAAATAAAAAGGTTAGGAATCATATTTGTTTCAAGTGCTTTTTATTGGGGGGGGGGGGGGGGGGGGGGGGGGGGGGGGGCTCCAAATGTCTAGAACCGGCCCTGGACAACACTTTGTATTTTTAAGGCTTCAAAGATAGAATTTGGAGGACATCTGCTTTACTTATATTAATGCCTAAATGTGTAAATTAGTTAAAAATAAGTAAACGGATTTATTGTTTATTTTGGCAAATCTGCTTCTTCCACACAGAAATTCATGTTCAGTGAAGCTCCTCACAACAATCACGCATTCAACAATTCAGCAATAAATGCTGGAATATTCCCATCAGTTTACAAGTGAAGACGAGCATCAGAGCATCAGGAAGAGCTGAAATCTGCAAAGACTGAGTTTATTAAAGAGGACAGAGAGAAGATGAGAGATCCAGAACCCTGCAGAATCAAACACACTGAAGATACTGAACAACAAACAGGTTGCTGTTTATTTTTCTTTCTTTATTAATAATGCTGACGGTTATAAAGCTTCAAGTAGTTGTGGATTGTTTGTGTTGTAATTGGAAAATTATTTAGAGCTCTGCAGTAATATAGCTAAATAATCAAATAATAAGAGACACTTTCTGTAAACTGGGTACTTTTTTTCAACAAAAATTATTTATGTTAGATAACTGTGTAGTTGATCAAATGTATTTAATAGTTCTCCCTATAGAAACATGGGATTTGTGCCTATAATGTTTTAAAAATCATAATTTGGACATCAATGTACCTCATTCATCGATGAATGAAAAAGTTGCAGAGATGTATATATAAAATGTACTAGATGTATTTATAAAACTGCATCAAAATGATTAAAATGTTGTATAGCAATTGTCTACTTTCTGCTGTTACATCAGAGTTCACGTTTGTCTTTCCACTAGTGCTGTCAAACGATTAATCGTGATTAATCACATCCAAATAAAAGTTTTTAACATCATATATGAGTGTGTACTGTGTATACTTATGTATATATAAATACAAACACATGCATGTATATATATTAGAAAAATGTTATGTTTATATATCAAATATATTTATATATAATATAAATATATAAATGTATATACATGTAAATATTTTCAAAAATACTGTATGTATGTGTTTATATATAAATAATAAATAAACACAGTACACACATATATTATGTAAACAAAAACTTGGATGCGATTAATCGAGATTAATCGTTTGACAGCACTACTTTACATATTTATTTTTTTATGTGATGATGAAAATAAACCATTTTTACTTTTATTTCAGAGTTGATTGAAGAAAATGAGGAGAATGAAGAATTGAGTGAAGTTGAGGGAAAAAATCACTTCAGAACTGGAAAAAAACCTTTGAGTTGCTCTCAAACTCAGAAAGATTTAAAGAAAAGAAGAGCCAAGAAATCTTTCACCTGCACTCAGTGTGGAAAGAGATTGACAAACAAACATAATCTTGAGCTTCACATGAGAGTTCATACTGCAGAGAAACCGTTCAGTTGTGATCAGTGCGGGAAGAGTTTCTCACGATCATCAACCTTTAAGATACACATGAACATCCACACTAGAGAGAAACTCTAGTGTGGATGTTATTATCCAAGATGGATAATAACATTATCCATTATCCAAGATGGCGGCGCGCACAACAGACGCAGCGGCTTCTCTCTCTCCCGACAGAACGGTGTTTTCGTGTTTTTTGTCTTGTAAGTCGCAATGTTTTTGTACATATTCGTCTCGTCTACCTGTCTTTAAGCGCGCATACAGTCGTGAGTTTCTGCTCGACGTCGGCAGAACCACATTTTTAGAGTTAAACTCCACGCACGCCGAAGAGCTGCGGGACCTCGGTTTGCTCCGGAGGCCTACACCATCACCGACCCCCACTACTGCATCTCGCCCACAGCGGAGGCGCTACAAGCGGCGTGAGAGGAAGCAGAAGAGGGGTAAGCGCGGAGGTATCCGAGCTAGGCTAGCGGCTAACCCACACAAGCCAGCTATCCCCTCCATCGTACTGGCGAACGTACGCTCTTTGGACAATAAACTGGACCACATCCGACTACTTCGCTCAACTCAGAGGATTGTAAGAGACTGTTGTGTTTTTGTGTTTACGGAAACATGGCTCAACAACAGCGTTCCGGACTGCGCCATTCAGCTCGAGCAGCTAACATGCTATCGAGCAGACAGAGCTCTCGTCGAGGGAGGTAAGAGACGCGGCGGCGGGCTTTGTATTTACATCAATAATGTATGGTGCCGCGACGCTGTTGTGGTCTGCAAACACTGCTCACCCCTGGTGGAATTTATGATTATTAAGTGCCGGCCGTTCTATCTACCGAGGGAATATACAGCCATACTGCTCGTTGCTGTATACATCCCTCCCAGCTCTAACAACAATAACAGGAGTGAGGCACTGAATGATCTGTACCAGCACATCAGTGGGCAGCAGACAGCCCACCCAGATGCTTTCTCATCTTGGCTGGAGACTTTAATCACGCAGACTTAAAGAGTGTGTTCCCAAAAATTCAACAGCACGTTGACTTTCCAACAAGGGGAAAAAATACGCTGGACTTTGTTTACACCACCCAGAGAGGAGCATACAAGGCTCTCCCCCTCCCCCACCTCGGAGCCTCAGACCACATCACTGTCATGCTAATGCCTGCACACAGACCGCTCGTTAAAGTCATCAAACCAATACACAAGCAGATACAAGTGTGGCCGGAAGGGTCGTCAGAGGCACTTCAAGACTGTTTTGACACCACTGACTGGAATATGTTTAAACAGGCTGCCACATACAACAACACCACAGACCTCCAAGAGTACTCAGAGACTGTCACTGCCTACATCACCAAGTGTATTGATGATGTAACGGTCACAAAGACTATCACTGTCCGGGCCAACCAGAAGCCGTGGCTGACAGGGGAGGTCTACAGACTTCTGAAGGCTCGAAATGCTGCCTTTAGAGCTGGAGATGAGGAGGGCCTAAGGACAGCTAGGGCCAACCTATCCCGCGGCATCAGAGAGGCCAAGAGACAGTACTCCAGGAGGATAGCCCACCGTTTCAGTGACAGCAGAGACACTCGGAGCCTGTGGCAGGGGCTTCAGACCATTACGGACTACAAGCCCCCACCACAGACCTGTGACAGCACCATCCCCCTGCTGAACGAGCTGAATGCCTTCTTTGCTCGCTTTGAGGCACAAAACAGCACCACTGCACAGAAGACTCCACCTCCTCCAGGCGACCAGATGATGAAGCTGTCCCCGCACAGTGTGAGGAGATCCCTCAGCAGGATCAATGCACGCAAAGCTCCGGGTCCTGACAACATTCCTGGGCGTGTACTGAGAGACTGTGCAGTGGAACTCACTGATGTCTTCACAGACATTTTCAACATCTCACTAAGTCAGGCTGTTGTCCCCACATGCTTCAAAGCTACCACTATCATTCCAGTCCCGAAGAAGTCATCTCCATCCTGCTTCAATGACTACCGTCCAGTAGCACTCACTCCTATTCTCATGAAGTGCTTTGAACGGTTAGTCATGCAGCACATCAAGTCTGTCCTCCCCCCCTCCCTGGACCCCTTCCAGTTTGCATATAGGTCCAATCGCTCGACCGATGATGTGACTTACGATGTGACTTAGTGACTTACGAAATAAAGAGAAAACTCAATCAGATGGCAGTGGTGCTTCAGTTACAGTCAAGTCACATTTATATAGCGCTTTTAACAACAGATTGTGTCAAAGCACTGATCTTTGACAAGCAGAAGATAAAACATTTAAAATACTGCTCTTTTCTCTCCAATTGGGTCTTCAAGGGTTTTAATAAGTACACTGTATGATATTTGAGGCCCAGATGTTTTCTTGTATGGAATATGACACAAAAAGAGCGGGAATTAAAACAAAGAAATCTTAGTCATGTGCACTGATGTCGTTCAAACATGGAGAGGTGGGCGGGACTGTCATTTCACCGCCTGTGATTGGCCCTCGTTCTGCTCGTGGTACTTCGAGTTGTCAAATCACAGTGGAGTTTCTGGGTGTGGTCTGTAGAAACACGCAATCAGAAGGCTCCACATCTCTGTGTAAAATTAGCATAGGTTAGTGAATAAACGTCTCTTTCTAATCATTGACTCGTCAGCATCATCATGCCTGAACCAGCGAAGTCCGCGCCTAAGAAGGGCTCCAAGAAGGCCGTCACAAAGACCGCGGGGAAGGGAGGAAAGAAGCGCAGAAAAGACCAGGAAGGAGAGCTACGCTATCTACATCTACAAGGTGATGAAGCAGGTTCATCCCGACACCGGGATCTCTTCCAAGGCGATGGGGATCATGAACTCTTTCGTCAACGACATCTTCGAGCGCATCGCCGGTGAAGCGTCTCGTCTCGCTCACTACAACAAGCGCTCCACCATCACTTCCAGAGAGATCCAGACCGCCGTGCGTCTGCTGCTGCCCGGGGAGCTGGCCAAACACGCCGTGTCTGAGGGCACCAAGGCCGTCACCAAGTACACCAGCTCCAAGTAGAGCAGCCTGAGACTGAGACCCCCCAAAGGCTCTTTTAAGAGCCACACATATACTCGATCAAAGAGCCACACATCTACTCGACCAAAGAGCCACACATCTACTCGACCAAAGAGCCACACATCTACTCGATCAAAGAGCCACACATCTACTCGATCAAAGAGCCACACATCTACTCGATCAAAGAGCCACACATCTACTCTATCAAAGAGCCACACATCTACTCGATCAAAGAGCCACACATCTACTCGACCAAAGAGCGCGTGCTGTGTATTTTTATAATCTGTGCAAGAATCTGCTCTGCAATTAACACTCATGTAAATCAAAATAAGAATTCATACTGGTACAGTAGAGTGGCTTGTTTTGTTTTCAGCATATATGTATGTAAAGTTATAGACTAGGCTAAACTGCATCAATCTAATTGTACATCTAATCAAACTTGCAAATGTTAAAGTGAAACTTTATACAATTTTCTTAATTTATAGTATCCATAAAGTCATCACTGTTAGTATATACTTCCTCACCTTTCAAAATAGACTACAATTCCATTGAGACCATTTTCAGGAATTGATAGTTTCCCCCCCGCTGGAATACAACTGTACAAAGTGAGTAAGTGTCTCTCTCACTCCTTTTTTTATTATTTGTTATTATTATTATTATTATTATTATAATGTTCTGCTTGTCACACTCTTAAAGTTCCTCCCTGTTAAGCTATGTTATGGAGAATGTTTGTCTGGTCCAAAAAAATATCTGAATGTAAAAACATATCTGACATGGTTATAAAAGTTGTTTATCTGTAGTTTGGTTTATCAGTGAATTAATGCTGATCACTCAAAGAGCTACGGCTAACTTAGTTTTTTGTGTGTGTGTGAAATTAACGGTGAAAATTCTAATAGAATAAATAGTATTTATTGTGTATCGCAAATTCTCTATAACTCTTAAGGTCTCTGGTAGAGAAACCAAGCTTAGAGGAAGAAAAAAAAAACACCCACTAGGGCGAGTGGGGAAATATAAAAATATGTTATGCCGTTTGTTTGTTTATTTGTTTGTGTATCCTCATAAGCACAGCCTTAAAGGGGTCATATGGTGTAATTTAAATTGTTCCTTTGTCTTTGGAGTGTTACAAGCTGTTTGTGCATATATAAGATCTGTAAAGTTGCAAAGACTGAAGTATCAAATCCAGAGATATTATTTATCAAAGTTAATATTCGTCCATGCCCTCCTAAAACGGCTCGTTCAAACACGCCCCACATGTGTACGTCACTGTGAAGAAAGATCTGTTTAACACCACCCAGATGTATTCTCAAAGAAAGAAGGTGCAACTTTTATTCTCGCTGTAGTCTTGTTGTCGAGGAGACGCTTTGTGTTTCCAAATATGGTAAGGGACGTAACGAGGTATTCGGCCAATCACAACGCACTGGATAGCTGGCCAATCAGAGCACACCGCGCTTTTCAGAATGATGAGCTTTGTAAAAATCGACGTGTTTCTAAAGGTGGGGCAGAGAGGAGCAGCAATAATGTATGGTATGTGGAAAATAGTAGGTGTGTTCGACTTCATGCAGTGCCATGAAGACCGATCGGCGGCTGACTTGAAGCAGTGCATGCCGGTTAGAAAATTTGTCCGACTTGAACCGGCGCCGACGCCACGTTACAGTCACGTGTGGCATCAAAGTACCAGGACAGTGTTTCGAGAGCAGCCGGCTCACTCAGCCGCCGCAGTTTCTTCAGAGCGACTGCAGGAGCGCTGATGACGACACAACTGTTTCACGATTGGCCAAATTCACCACATGACAACAATGACGTGTGTTTCTAACATCTTCAAATCCAATACTGCTCACAAACCTTATTTTACTTGGAAAATATCACATTCGTGTGAAAAAATGGACTAATAGATTTTTATCCTACCCGTCAGATTTTCCTACCGGGGCTTACTGCGCATGCGCACATCAATATTTCGTACGTTTTCTCAGGCTGAACAACTATATTTAATGCATCTGCATTACTGTAAGGGTAGGTTTAGGGTTGGGGTAGGTGTAGACATTAATACATCATAATTTAACGTTGTAATTTAGCATTTTTCATTGTCGAATTGTACTACCTACTGTTTTAATGGGAGGTAGGAAAATCTGACAGGGTAGCACAAATCGACAGAACACCGGCGCACAGAAAGCTCTTTGTTTGCACATGTCATTGTTTTCAAATCGATAAAATTAACCTGGACAAAATTAATCTTGACAAACTATATATCATTTTGAAGGTCTAAGCCTCTAGCATCGAAGACAGATCGCTGTTTTTCAATAGAAAGCTTATAAGGAATGTATTTGCTAAATTTGTGTAAGCAGTACACATCAAAACATGTATAAAAAACCGCAGTACATACCATATTCATCCTGATAAGGACTCTCAAACGTATCCACTGCTGTAAATCCTGGTTTAGTTTGAAAGATAAGAGTCCACTGAACAACATTCCATCGAGCACTTTTAGTCCAAAAAACAATAAAGTTGTAATTTGGATCATTATTCATTTGTTTACGTCTCATCTCTTCAGGGAGTTATTGTTTGTGTCTGTTATGGAACAAATTACGCTCAAAAACAGCGTCTTGGTGGTAAAAAAACAGCATGATTTTGTAGCAGACAATGTCCCAAACAGAATGAGATCATCAAAAGAAAAAGTCAAAGATACACAGAAGATTGATTATTTGAATTCTGGCGCTCCCTCGCGACGGCGCGTGACGCACGCTGTGACGCACCTGTCATCTGATGGGGGTGTAACTTAGCGATCTTTTTAGCACAAATAAACCTTTCTTTTTTTTTCTTCTTCAGCAGTTTTTATATGTTTGCGTGTTTTGTGGGTAATGTGCCTGTATCTGTATGATTAACATCTGTATGGCTGATAATCAGCATGTAATTACTGACTGTTCACAGATATCAGTGTGAATGCAGTCTATTAAAAGGCCATTATAATGTGATTATTGACTATATGGGCGGCCATCTGTATGATTTGCATCTGTATGAATGATCGTCAGCATGTGATTACTAATGTATGAGCAGGAGCATCTGTAAGTCAGGAAATCAGGATGTACTTAAGTTTATTTTTTTTTTATTATTATTGTTTTTTTTTCATCACTCAAAAATTATTATTGTATTTTTCTAGTGCTCAAATAAATCACTGATACGATGTCTAAGATTCTGTCTACTGTTTTATAATTGAAAAAACTGCAGTGGCATGTATAATGACTAAATAGTTTGTAGTAGAACTCTTCAATAATTTGGTAAATATTTTTCCTCAAACAGAGGGGGAAAAATGTCTGCAGGAATCACATTTTCATCATGGGATCTTCTTCAGATTTGAAATATAAACTCATGAGACATGTGACTTTCAACCCATTATTTTTCTGGATTGCTTCAGGACTGATTTCATGTATTTTTATATGAAATTAAAAAAAAATCAGTGTGGTTACAATTTTTATCAAGGCACTTCAGTGTCTATAACTTTTATATTTTTGAGCATTATCAACTCTGGATGATGGATAGTAAAGCCTAAGGGTTCTTCTTTCCAAAGACACCAAAATTGTGTGTGTGGCACTACGAAGTCAGGAGCTGTTACCATTTTAAGTTAGTTAGTCATTTTCTGCTGTGATTCCCAATATGGTTAACAGGTTAAAAATAAAAATATTTTGTGACAAAAACATTCAAAGTTTGCAATTCATGGGTCAGTATTTTTTTTCTTTTTTTTTTAAATAAATTAATACTTTTATTCATAAGCATGTGTTAAGTTGATGCTTAAAATTCAGCTATGACTGAAAGAAATATATTTTTTAAAGTATGGTAAAAAATAGAAATACTTTATTTTATTTTATTAATTTAAGTTTCACAATACTTTTAGTTCTTCCTGTATTTCTGATCGAATAAATGCAGACTTGATGATCATAAGTGACTTCTTTCAAAACATTAAAAATAGTAATGTCTAAACTTTTGACTGGTACTACGCAAGTAAACTATACAGAGTTTAAAATGAAATGTATAATTAAAAAGGTTAGGGAATCATATTTGTTTCAAGTGCTTTTTATTGGGGGGGGGGGGGGGGGGGGGGGGCTCCAAATGTCTAGAACCGGCCCTGGACAACACTTTGTATTTTAAGGCTTCAAAAGATAGAATTTGGAGGACATCTGCTTTACTTATATTAATGCCTAAATGTGTAAATTAGTTAAAAATAAGTAAACGGATTTATTGTTTATTTTGGCATCTGCTTCTTCCACACAGAAATTCATGTTCAGTGAAGCTCTCACAACAATCACACATTCAAACAATTTCAGCAATAAATGCTGGAATATTCCATCAGTTTACAAGTGAAGACGAGCATCAGAGCATCAGGAAGAGCTGAAATCTGCAAAGACTGAGTTTATTAAAGAGGACAGAGAGAAGATGAGAGATCCAGAACCCTGCAGAATCAAACACACTGAAGATACTGAACAACAAACAGGTTGCTGTTTATTTTTCTTTCTTTATTAAAATGCTGACGGTTATAAAGCTTCAAGTAGTTGTGGATTGTTTGTGTTGTAATTGGAAAATTATTTAGAGCTCTGCAGTAATATAGCTAAATAATCAATAATAAGAGACACTTTCTGTAAATGGGTACTTTTTTTCAACAAAAATTATTTATGTTAGATAACTGTGTAGTTGATCAAATGTATTATAGTTTTCCCTTATAGAAACATGGGATTTGTGCCTATAATGTTTTTAAAAATCATAATTTGGACATCAATGTACTCATTCATCGATGAATGAAAAAGTTGCAGAGATGTATATATAAAATGTACTAGATGTATTTATAAAACTGCATCAAAATGATTAAAATGTTGTATAGCAATTGTCTACTTTCTGCTGTTACATCAGAGTTCACGTTTGTCTTTCCAATAGTGCTGTCAAACGATTAATCGTGATTAATCACATCCAAATAAAAGTTTTTAACATCATATATGAGGTGTGTACTGTGTATACTTAGTATATATAAATACAAACACATGCATGTATATATATTAGAAAAATGTTATGTTATTATATCAAATATATTTATATATAATATAAATATATATAATGTATATACATGTAATATTTTCAAAATACTGTATGTATGTGTTATATATAAATAATAAATAAACACAGTACACACATATATTATGTAAACAAAAACTTGGATGCGATTAATCGAGATTAATCGTTTGACAGCACTACTTTACATATTTATTTTTTTATGTGATGATGAAAATAAACCATTTTTACTTTTATTTCAGAGTTGATTGAAGAAATGAGGAGAATGAAGATTGAGTGAAGTTGAGGGAAAAAAATCACTTCAGAACTGGAAAAAAACCTTTGAGTTGCTCTCAAACTCAGAAAGATTTAAAGAAAAGAAGAGCAAGAAATCTTTCACCTGCACTCAGTGTGGAAAGAGATTGACAACAAACATAATCTTGAGCTTCACATGAGAGTTCATACTGCAGAGAAACGTTCGTTCAGTTGTGATCAGTGCGGGAAGAGTTTCTCACGATCATATCAACCTTTAAGATACACATGAACATCCACTCTAGAGAGAAACTCTAGTGTGGATGTTATTATCCAAGATGGATAAAACATTATCCATTATCCAAGATGGCGGCGCGCACAACAGACGCAGCGGCTTCTCTCTCTCCCGACAGAAACGGTGTTTTCGTGTTTTTTGTCTTGTAAGTCGCAATGTTTTTGTACATATTCGTCGTCTACCTGTCTTTAAGGCGCATACAGTCGTGAGTTTCTGCTCGACGTCGGCAGAACCACATTTTTAGAGTTTAACTCCACGCACGCCGAGTGCTGCGGGACCTCGGTTTGCTCCGGAGGCCTACACCATCACCGACCCCCACTACTGCATATCGCCCACAGCGGAGGCGCTACAAGCGGCGTGAGAGGAAGCAGAAGAGGGGTAAGCGCGGAGGTAATCCGAGCTAGGCTAGCGGGCTAACCCACACAAGCCAGCTATCCCCTCCATCGTACTGGCGAACGTTACGCTCTTTGGACAATAAACTGGACCACATCCGACTACTTCGCTCAACTCAGAGGATTGTAAGAGACTGTTGTGTTTTTGTGTTTACGGAAACATGGCTCAACAAAGCGTTCCGGACTGCGCCATTCAGCTCGAGCAGCTAACATGCTATCGAGCAGACAGAGCTCTCGTCGAGGGAGGTAAGAGACGCGGCGGCGGGCTTTGTATTTACATCAATAATGTATGGTGCCGCGACGCTGTTGTGGTCTGCAAACAATGCTCACCTGGTGGATTTTATGATTATTAAGTGCGGCGTTCTATCTACCGAGGGAATATACAGCCATACTGCTCGTTGCTGTATAATCCCTCCCAGCTTAACAACAATAACAGGAGTGAGGCACTGAATGATCTGTACCAGCACATCAGTGGGCAGCAGACAGCCCACCCAGATGCTTTTCTCATCTTGGCTGGAGACTTTAATCACGCAGACTTAAAGAGTGTGTTCCCAAAAATTCAACAGCACGTTGACTTTTCCAACAAGGGGAAAAAAAAATACGCTGGACTTTGTTTACACCACCAGAGAGGAGCATACAAGGCTCTCCCCTCCCCCACCTCGGAGCCTCAGACCACATCACTGTCATGCTAATGCCTGCACACAGACCGCTCGTTAAAGTCATCAAACCAGTACACAAGCAGATACAAGTGTGGCCGGAAGGGTCGTCAGAGGCACTTCAAGACTGTTTTGACACCCATGACTGGTATATGTTTAAACAGGCTGCCACATACAACAACACCACAGACCTCCAAGAGTACTCAGAGACTGTCACTGCCTACATCACCAAGTGTATTGTTGATGTAACGGTTCACAAAGACTATCACTGTCCGGGCCAACAGAAGCCGTGGCTGACAGGGGAGGTCTACAGACTTCTGAAGGCTCGAAATGCTGCCTTTAGAGCTGGAGATGAGGAGGGCCTAAGGACAGCTAGGGCCACCTATCCCGCGGCATCAGAGAGGCCAAGAGACAGTACTCCAGGAGGATAGCCCACCGTTTCAGTGACAGCAGAGACACTCGGAGCCTGTGGCAGGGGCTTCTGACCATTACGGACTACAAGCCCCACCACAGACCTGTGACAGCACCATCCCCCTGCTGAACGAGCTGAATGCCTTCTTTGCTCGCTTTGAGGCACAAAACAGCACCACTGCACAGAAGACTCCACCTCCTCCAGGCGACCAGATGATGAAGCTGTCCCCGCACAGTGTGAGGAGATCCCTCAGCAGGAATCAATGCACGCAAAGCTCCGGGTCCTGACAACATTCTGGGCGTGTACTGAGAGACTGTGCAGTGGAACTCACTGATGTCTTCACAGACATTTCAACAATCTCACTAAGTCAGGCTGTTGTCCCCACATGCTTCAAAGCTACCACTATCATTCCAGTCCCGAAGAAGTCATCTCCATCTGCTTCAATGACTACCGTCCAGTAGCACTCACTCGATTCTCATGAAGTGCTTTGAACGGTTAGTCATGCAGCACATCAAGTCTGTCTCCCCCCCTCCCTGGACCCCTTCCAGTTTGCATATAGGTCCAATCGCTCGACCGATGATGCCATCGCCACTGCCCTCCACCAGCCCTCACACCTAGACAAAACGGACACGTATGTCAGATTGCTGTTCTTAGACTTCAGTTCAGCATTCAACACAATCATCCCTCAACAGCTCATCCATAAACTGGTCCAGCTGGGGCTCAATACGTCGCTGTGCAACTGGTGTTGGACTTTCTGACCGGGAGAGACTCAGGCAGTACGGGTCGCAGTAGTAACACATCCAGCACCCATCACACTGAACACAGGGTCCCCCAAGGATGTGTGCTGAGCCCCCTCCTCTTCACTCTGCTGACCACGATGCACACCGTCACACAACTCCACCGCTTCATTAAATTTGCGGGATGACACGGACTGTGGTGGGGTCTCATCAGCAACAGAGATGAGACAAACTACAGGAGCGAGGTGAGCCGCCTGGCCGGGGGGTGGTGCAGTGACAACAATCTCTCTCTGAATGTGGAGAAGACGAAGGGAGATTGTCGTGACTTCAGGAGAGTGCACACTCAGCATGCTCCTCTGACCATCAATGGTGCGACCGTGGAGAGAGTGTGCAGCACCAAGTTCCTGGGTGTACACATCACAGAGGACCTCTCCTGGACCAACAACACTGCAGCACTAGCCAAGAAAGCACAACAGCGTCTCTACTCCTCCGCAAACTAAGAAGAGCCAGAGCCCCGGCCCCATCATGTGCACCTTCTACAGAGGCACCATCGAGAGCATTCTGACTAGCTGCATCACTGTGTGGTATGGCGCCTGCAACGCGTCCTGCCGCAAGTCCCTTCAACGGATAGTGAGAGCAGCGAGAAGATCGTTGGTGTCTCTCTCCCCTCCCTCCAGGACATTTACAACACCCGTCTCACCGCAAAGCCCTCAGCATTGCAGGTGATCCACCCACCCGACACACAACTTCTTCAGTCTGCTTCCATCAGGGAGGAGACTGAGGAGTCTCCAAGCTAGGACAAACAGACTGAAGGACAGCTTCATCCACCAGGCTGTCAGGAAGCTGAACTCCCTCCCGTCCTTGCCCCCCCTCCCCTCTTTACCCACGAATCACTGAACTCGGACCCCCACCCCACCCACCCCACCACCCACACTCACTCACACTCACACACACACACACTCACTCACACTGAGACAAGCACCGGTCACTTGTACAGCATTGGACTGACCTCATTCATTCAACTACCTCGTCTGGCAGTCTGAATAAAAAAGACTGCTCCTTGTCACTTTAAATAGTCTTATAAGCTCTTTGCACTACACCATCTATATTCTGCACTGTTTGTTTGTTTGTTTACTCACTGATTTGCACTATCTGCCATGTGCCCTATGCCACTTTATCCATTCTTTATTTAATGTTTTATTTTATTTTTTTCCTACATGTCCTTATTGTATATTTGCAATAGTTGCATTTTTGTGTGTGTGTGTGTGTGTGTGTGTGTGTGTGTGTGTGTGTGTGTATTGATTTGTACTTATCTGTATTTCTGCGTTCTACTGTTTGTGTTTAGTGTTATCTGTATGCACCAGGGAGTAAGAGAGTAAACGCAATTTCAATCTCTGTATGTATGTACGGTACATGTGGCAGAATTGACATAAAGCTGAGTTTGACTTTTTTTGACTTTGACTTTGACTTTTTGACTTTGACTTTGAAACTGTACTCATGTGATCAATGCGGCAAACATTTTGAGAGCTTCAGACCTGAAGAAACACCTGAGAGTTCATACAAAGGAGAAACCACTTCATGTCATTTGTGTGGAAAGAGTTTTTCACATCTACAAAGTTTGAAAGTACATCAGAAAATACACACTGGTGTGAGAGAGTACATGTGCTTTGAGTGTGAGAAGACTTTTACTACAGCGAGCCGTTTAAAACTGCATGAGATGATTCACACTGGAGAGAAACCATTCACTTGTGATCAGTGCGGGAAGAGTTTCTCACAATCATCAAACCTTAAGCATCACATGAACATCCACACTAGAGAGAAATGTTCACATTGTGATCAATGCGGAAAGAGTTTTAGACAAAAAAGGACAATTTATGGCACATATGAGAGTTCACACTGGAGAGAAAACTTATCACTGCACTGCATGTTTGAAGCATTTCAATAATTCATCTTCTCTACACAGACATATAAAAAACAATCACAGTAAGTAGATCATCCTCAGATCTTTCGGGTCTGATGCTTCATCCTCACCAAATGTGACACAATAATGCATCAAGCAATAAAATATCATCTGGATAAATCTGTCATAACAAGCGACATGACAAAGAAACATTATCTAAAGTTTTCACAGTGAATAAAGTTCATCTTTAAAACCAGCAGATTCAGATCAACTCAAAGATGGAGTTCCTCCCCAAAGAACAATGTCAGAAAGTTTAATGCTTGTATATAATGTTGCTTCATGATATAAACAACATTAGTGTGCTTTCTTATTAGTTTCATATATTCAGTTGTCTTATAATGCATATGTGTCACTTGTAGTTTGTTACTCTTTCATGAAGGAAAGTAATAGTTTTTACAAACTGTTCTTGTTCAGGAAGATGAAGAAGAGACTTTAACACTTTTAAGAGAGACTGAGATTTATTTTGTATTTTGTTCTTCATTGTGTAAGGCCTCTGCAGAACAGACCCACCAAAACAGGATCTAAAGATTCCCCACACAGCCATCACGAGGTGGTAAAACTGACAACACCCTCATTGTCTGGATTAGTTTACTTAGAGAGTCGGACTTGTAACCCAAAGGTGAGATCCTTGAGCAAGGCACTGAACCCCCAACTGCTCCCCAGGTGCTGCCACTGCTCCAGGTGTGTGTTCATGGTGTGTGTGTCCAATAGTCACTGCTGTGTGTTCAACAGATCCTTTGCCAAAAAGGGAAAGAAAAAAAAAAACACAGACATGTTTAAACTTTATTACAAGCCAAACAATTGTGAAAGTAATTCACTGAAACTCTGGAATTTTCCATAATAAAAGGCCAAAAAAAAAAGTTAATCTTACTGCATGCACCCGAAGTGTGAAAAGTGACAGTAAAAATGCAAGTTTTCTTCTTTTTCTTTTTTTAAATTTTTGAGTAGACATTCAAAAACAGGACCAATTCAACAGATTGAAAGTGATAATTTCTCAGTTTTACTGGAATCCATCTTTTTGTTGTCTTCCTCGGGAGAAGAAAAATTACAATTATAATCATGACAACACTGGGTGAGACTGTTGAAGTGTCTCGAGTCAGATATGATTGTGTAATTCTTACCTGTAAGAAGAAGTGATGGTGTTAACCCTCTGGTTGTGTTCGGACTCCTGTCACTCTTGTTGTGTTCCCGGTCAAAAATGACCGGACTCCAAACAACTGCTTATAAATCTGTCATTACGCTATATTATCACTAAATATTGGATTCATTCTTTTTGTCAACTTGTTTTCTTTCATTTAGGACTGGTTTTGTGTTTCTATTTGCATCTGATTAATCGTAAGCCTCATTTATCCGAAAGTAGGCTCCTCGTTTTTTGAGTGAAAAAATATTTTTTTATGAATAATTTTCACAATATGAGATAAAAAATTATAAAAATTTGCACTGTTTCACCACTAGTGTACTTTAATGATTAATCAGGAAGTTTGCTTTTTAATGCTTTATTTTGTACAAAATTGCAAAAAGTCACACTTGTGGTGTTCCCGGTCAAAATGACGGACTCCGATCAATTGCTTATTAAATCTGTCATTATGCTGTATTATCACCAATATTGGATTCAATCTTTTTGTCAACTTGTTTTCCTTCATTTAGGACTGGTTTTGTGTTCTTTTTGATCTGATTAATCGTAGGCCTCATTTATCCGAAAGTAGGCACCTCCTCTTTTGAGTGAAAAAATCATTTTTTATGAATAATTTTCACAATATGAGATAAAAAATTATGAAAATTGGCACTGTTTATCACACTAGTGTGCTTTATGTTTAATCAAGAAGTTTGCTTTTAAATGCTTTTATTTTGTACAAAATTGCACAAAGTCACACTTGTCAAAAATGGCCGGCCATTGAAAGTGAATGGGGAAGAATGAAGTAGAGAAACAAATAGTGTTCAGGAGAATGTTGTGCTTGCAAACATAAAGGCCTTGGACCTGTGCGTGTGTGGATGCATGTATACTCACGCTATCACACTCACACACACACACATCTATGCATACAAACTATTGTGAGAATTTACCAACGCTATCTCGCGGCAATTCGTACGTATTTTACGAGGTGGCTAATTCGTACGACCTCACTCGTACGATTTAGTAAGATTTGTCTAAACCCACTGACGGGTAGGTTTAGGGGCGGGGTTAGGTGTAGGTCATTCGTACTATTCTTACGAATTGGCAACTCGTAAAATACGTACGATTTAGCAAAAAGTATGAATTCCTACGAATTAGCCACCTCGTAAAATATGTACGAATTGCCGTGAGATCGGGCTGGAATTTCCAACGCTATCTCACGGCAATTCGTACATATTTTACGAGGTGGCTAATTGTACGACCTCACTCGTACGATTTAGTACGATTTAGTACAATTTGTCTAATCCCCAGTGATGGGTAGGTTTAGGGGCGGAGTTAGGTGTAGGTCATTCGTACAAATTCATACGAATTGGCAACTCGTATAAAATATGTACGATTTAGCAAAAATCGTATGAATTTGTACGAGTGAGGGGTCGTCAATTCGTACGAATTAGCCACCTCGTAAAATATGTACGAATTGCCATGAGATCGGGTTGGAATGACACCCATTTCATCCTACTGAAACTGCATGCAATATGCTTTTATGAATCTGATATTATAACTCTCTCTTCTCACACACACACAACACCACATGCTCAAACTGCCTTGTCTTTATCCTGCATTGACTTCAAAATAATCTTTTCTTTCACCACATATTCTAGACAAAACATTATGACAATAGGTTTTGAGGCTTTCGTGTTCTCACAGAGTAGACGAAAGTTTACAAATAAATGCTAGAGTATACAAAAAGCCTCACAGTGCCTTGTTGTCATTCACATGAGGAAGGGACAACTAAGGATGAATCTTACAATGAAGATGCATTGCAAAGATATATGGAAGAGGAAAACATCACTGATACAAGCTGAAACCTTGTGAACAAATGAAGTGGAGCAATCTTCTGATTTCGAGGAACCCAGCTGAAGTTGATGTAACGTTATGGTCAAAGATGGAAAAAAAAATATTATTTTGAAGTCAATGCAGGCCAAAGACAAGGCAGTTTGAACGTGTGTGTGTGTGTGTGTGTGTGTGTGAGAGAGGAGAGAAAGGAGTTATAATATCAGATTCATAAAAGATATTGCATACAGTTCAGGGTAGGATGAAATAGGTGTAATGTCAACAATAGTTTGTATGCAGTGTGTGTGAGTGTGATAGCGTGAGTATACATGCATCACACACGCACAGGTCCAAGTCCTTTATGTTTGCAAGCAACATTCTCCTGAACACTAGTTGTTTCTCTTACTTTCATTCTTCCCATTCACTTTCAATGGCCATCCCATTTTTGACAAGTGTGACTTTGTTGCAATTTTGTACAAAATAAAAGCATTTAAAAGCAAACTTCCTGATTAATCATTAAAGCACACTAGTGTGAGAAACAGTGCAAATTTTCATATTTTTTTATCTCATATTGTGAAAATTATTCATAAAAAATGATTTTTTCACTCAAAAAATGAGGTGCCTACTTTCGGATAAATGAGGCTTACGATTAATCAGATGCAAATAGAAACACAAAACCAGTCCTAAATGAAAGAAAACAAGTTGACAAAAAGATTGAATCCAATATTTGGTGATAATATAGCATAATGACAGATTTATAAGCAATTGATCAGAGTCCGGTCATTTTTGACCGGGAACACCACAAGTGTGACTTTTTGCAATTTTGTACAAAATAAAAGCATTTAAAAGCAAACTTCCTGATTAATCATTAAAGTACACTAGTGTGAGAAACAGTGCAAATTTTATAATTTTTTGTTTAATATTGTGAAAATTATTCATAAAAAATGATTTTTTCACTCAAAAAATGAGGAGCCTACTCTCAGATAAATGAGGCCTACGATTAATCAGATGCAAATAGAAACACAAAACCAGTCCTAAATTAAAGAAAACAAGTTGACAAAAAAGATGAATCCAAAATTTAGTGATAATATAGCATAATGACAGATTTATAAGCAGTTGTTTGGAGTCCGGTCATTTTTGACCGGGAACACAACAAGTGTGACTAGGTGAAATAAAACCCACAAAAAATTAAGAAAATTCTAAAAAAATTAGTGAGAAGTACTTATACCCTATGTGCACAAAGTCAGTAAGTTTGAGTCCAATGCGATAACGTTAACTAGTATTTTTCGGGAAAACGAAAATCTTTTTCGGGTCAATTTGACCCGAACACAACCAGAGGGTTAAAACTAAAATGCTCCTGCAGTAATCTGAAAGTGAAAATCACAGTAAAGCACATGTTGATGCAGTACTTCAGCAATCATCATTTTACTTGAACACAAGTCTACAGTTGGCACAAATGGGCAAAATGTTTACACCTCACGGAAGTGGTGTTTCGTTCTTCCCATTTCTATCTTCTGTGTATTGTTCTCCAGATTCTGAGAAAGAGTTCAATGGTGCATGGGGAAAAAGAGAGAGGGGGACGGGGGACGGGAGAGAGTTGAGCTTCCTGACAGCCTGATGTATGAAGCTGTCCTTCAGTCTGCTGGATTTAACTAATTTCTTGATGTTTGCTGATGTTTGTTTGCTTTGTTTTTAGACTATTTTTTATAAAATTGTACAAGTAAACCCCATACAGGCGAAAACACACAAAAACGTCATATAATTATTTCCTTTGTGGTCCTCTTTTATGTCCAATAAAAAACTATTATTTTTTCATTGTGTTTATCAGTGTTTTTTTTGTTTGTTTGTTTTTTAAGAAATCCCTATTAGGTTATATGGCACATGTCTTCACTCAGTTTTTCACCACACTCATCTACTATAAGGAATATAAATCAGGGAGGACACACATAATCACAATTCATTTTGCCAGTTGATAACTTTTTGTAAAATGTTACTTTTACCATTGACTATTTTACCATTGTTTTTTTTGAGTCTGTTGCCCTATATAAAAAGTTTAATTATATGGACAAATGTTTGTTGAATTAAACATTGATAAATCTATTAAAAAAAAGATCAAATAAAACATATAAGTGTGAAGCCATTTACAAAATTTCACAGATTGTTTTCATTCAACAATAACAATTTAAATGTGTATTTCACCAATAATTTAACTCTGAACATCGTTGATATGTTTTATTATTTCTATTTGAATATGTTTGCACATTTCTGATTTTAGCTTGTGAACGAGACTTTTATTTTGGAGGGGAGATATGACATCATAAGGCTGTGCCGCGCTCCTGCTCTGTTGTGATTTGGCTGAAGAAAGGTTTGTTTTGAGCATTTGAACTGTTCAGGCACTTTATGCTTCTAATGAGAACTCTTAATGAATGTGTTATTACTGAAAGCAACATTGTAATGCTTTGTATAACATTTTAGAAGGTTTTATTTATTTATTTTTTTAAGGAAAGTGCATCTGCACATGAGTAACACATTTATTTTCTTTGTTAATTATTCTCATCTTGTCCAAACTCACAGAAACATCCACGTGACACACTATTATAAAGATGGCGTTTATTAAAGAGGAAAGTGAAGACATTAGGATTGCAGAAGTATTCAGCATCAAACATGAAGATACTGAGGAACAAACAGGTTGGTTTCTTTCTCAAAGCTGAACTCAGTCATTTGATTCTTATTCACAGTACAGCTCTACAGAAATGAATCATATTTCTGAAGAATGTCATATGATTTTCCTAATTATGGCTTTTATTTGACCTGGAGTGTAGGCCAGGGCCGGTTCTAGACATTAGGAATTTTTTTTTTTTTGTTTTTTTTTTCAGGATTTTTTAATTATTAAAAAGATGCTTAAAAATATAAATCTTTTATAAGAATATAAGTGTTCACTATCGCTTTTTATCTGTTTAACACATCCTTGCTGATTATTATTATTATTATTTATTTTTTGATCAAATAAATGCAAGCTTGATGAGCATAATACATTTCTTTCAAAAACATTAAAAATAGTAATGGGTCCAAACTTTTGGCCAGTATTGTATGCACATATTAATCAAACTTTATCTAAGGTAATCTTTTTTTGTTTGATGAAGATCAAAATCATTTTGCTGTTTTATTTAATTTAATCAAGTTTCAGAATACCACTTCAGTAAGTGCTTTTATCATTTTTCCTAGCTGGGTATGAGCAGGATTTCTCCCTCCCATTTAATCAATATTGACTACAGATATTGTCATATTATTAATTACAATAATATGATATTATGTATTGCATTGTTACCTTAAATATGACATATTTACACAAATCAAGTGTAACAGAAAGACGCGATCACTACACAGCAAATTTACTCACAGTGTAAAAATTAACACTTTTTCAGGGTTTATATAGGTCCACACTAAATAGCTAAACTAACACTTGAAATAGTGTTACTTTTTTAACACTTCATAGAGTTAAAACAACACCGTAAGTGTTCACCATTAACACTAATTTTGTGTAAAAAAGGAGGGAAACACTAAAGCCCCTTTCACACAGAGATTCTGGAAAATACACGGGTAGTATGTTCCGGCATTTGTTCCCGGATCGTCAGATTTGCTGCATTCACACTGCCAGTGATTTTCCGGAATCTGTGCGTGCATTCACACACAACCCGTAAAGATCCCGTAAAGACACGTGACCTTTCATGTGACGTGTATAATGCGCGCTCACCATTTCATTAAACTGGAGAATGATTTCAGCTTCAGCGTGGATAGTGAGGAGCTCCCTGATCGCTGCTTCATTCCAGTTTACATATTTTTCGTCGTGTGAACGTTGATCTGCCTTCAAAACACCCGGTAAAACTGCCGAACGATAAAGTGCGTCATCACTACGATGCACCCTTTACGGCATTGATCCGGCTTTTGTTCACACAGCGCTCGTTCCGGGACTGAACCCGGCAATGTTACTAGGTCCCAACCCGGGATCAATCCCGGAATTAATCCGGGACGTGTTTGCGTTCACACAGAAGGCACTCCGGCAATTTTCTGGCAATTTTCCGGGACCAACGTGCAGTGTGAATGGGGCTTAATAGTGTTAAAACTACACTAGGTGTGTCAATAACTTAACACCAAGGGAGTTATTTCCAGACTTAATATGGTGTTCATATTAACCCTGATTTGTCATTAAATGTGATCTGCGTTCAGTTCAACTACAAATGCATGTGTATATTCAATAACAGCCAACACGTTGTATCACTTTGAATACAACTTTATTTTCAAAAACTTAAGAACACTTAAAACAAAGATACAAATTCACCATCATATCACACGTTAAGTCTGCAGGTCAAAATGCTGGCTGTTAGAAGTGCTCAACTTAAAATATCTTTGTAATTAAAATACATGATGCTCTGAAAAATGTTTTGTCAAAAGTTTGTCAATGCTTTGCATGCAATTCCTTTACTCTTGGCAACTCACTGGTATGACCAACATCAATGTTGTAGACTAGTGTAGCAGGAAGATAAAGACATTGAAAAGGACCTACTCAACAGGTTGAAAACATAGTGGACTTAGAGTTCAATAGTACTCAAGGTGCTGGTTCCTTCAGAAGGGATGAGAAGCTTGTCTGACCACATAAGGTGATCCTGCCCTTGATCCTTCTCAATAGCAGTAGGTATGGCAGGTCCTCCCTCTGACTGAGATGGGTTTCAATACTGGTGCAGGTGCGGGACTGTAAACCGCAAAAACAAAAATTTGTTTAAAGAAAAAAGAGTGGAAAAAGTTAATTACTCTGTGCAACGATGAATGTATAAACTAGTAACTTTTGATGATGAAATGTACTTTAAAGGGTTAGTTCACCCAAAATGAAATTTCTGACATCATTTACTCACCCTCATTGTGTTCCACGCCCGCAAGTCTTTTGCTCATCTTTGAAACAAAAGTGAATATACTTTAGTGAAAACAGAGATTTATGTCCATCCATTGAGTCCACACAGCTACCACTTTGATGCTTCAAAAAGTTCATAAAGAGAGTGTAAAATTAATCTATAGGAATTGAGCAGTTTTGTCCAAATTTTCTGACGAGACATGGTTACCTTATTGAAATTAGGCTTCTATTCACAAACAGTGATCAGCAAACAAACCGTTCCTGTGAAAGCTCAAACAACACTGCTAACAGAGAATGACCTCACAGGTTCTCATGCTTGAGCTTCCATTTAAGTTAGCTTTTCTTGTAAAACTAACATTAGCTTTATTTATTTTTTTTTTTTTTTATTTCCATTTACTTATTTCTTTAAAAAAAACACTAGGTTTCTTTTTTCTATATTCTATCTACTCGTTTTCTTTAAAAAAAAAAAAACTTTTTATGTGTACTGCGTTAGGCTAACCAAGACTTGTTATAGCACTTGCACGTTGTTGCTCTTTTGTTGGTTTTGATTGCTTCTAGTGTTGGGTGTAATGCGTTACTGTAATTAAATTACTTATCCACTGAAAAAGTAAAGTAAGGGATTACTGTTCATTTTTCGGTAATTAAATTACAGTTACTTATAAAGTACTTGCGTTACATACAGTAAATAATTTCAACGGTTCTAAAATCAATATTGAATTTGAAATGTAAATGTACCGTCTAAAGATAAAATTGAATGCAGCGGCTTTAACCCTCGCGCGCTCGCAATGATTGAATATCAATATTCTGTACAACGCCACATAAATTCACATCAGTGTTTAACTCTGCGGTAGAGTTTACTCTCTCGCGCTTTGCAAGCGATTGTATCGTAAAAAGCGCACTATACAAATAAACTTGAATTGAATATGTAAGTCACTGTTGATGAGCAGCAACTGTTTGGTTTTCCACCTTCTTCAAAATAGCATTTATGTTTAGCAGAAGAAGGAAACTCATTCAGGTTTAAAACAACTTTTGAGTGAGTAAATGAAGGTATAAATATAAAACACTTGCCTATTTTAATTTTCGGGTGAATTATTCCTTTAATGTTAATAAAACACCAAACACAAAGAGAAAAATCACTCACTACTATTGACTGAAAAACTTTAATACAGTTGCTTTAATAGGAATCAATCTATATAGTGTTTTATTTTTATATTTGTTCATTCATTGCCATATCGCCCACCCCTAGACCCCCCCCCCCCCCCCCCCCCCACACACTGTGCACGCCACTGATCTCTGGTATTTTCATAATAATTAAGTATATTTACATATCCATTTCTAATCGATGCATTAGTAGCCTATGGAACGTATTTTCTGCCTCATTCTGTGACAAGAAGCTACAGAGGGGGACCAAATTGTGCCCCTCCGGAGGTCTGTGCACACCACTGATCTCTGGTATTTTCATAATAATTAAGTATATTTATAATCCATTTCTAATCGATGCAATTTTCTGCCTCATTCTGTGACAAGAAGCTACAGAGGGGGACCAAACCCATACAAACACACCCACCCCCACCCCCATCCACGATTGTGCCCCTCCGGGGGTCTGTGCACGCCACTGATGTTATATAACTGTGTAGTTGATCAAACATATTTAATAGTTCTCCCTATAGAAACATGGGATTTGTGCCTATAATGTTTTAAAAATCATAATTTGAAGATCAATGTACCTCATTCATTGATGAATGAAGAAGTTTCAGAGGTGTGTATATATAAAATGTACTAGATGTATTAATAAAACTGCATCAAAATGATCAAAATGTTGTATAACAATTGTCTACTTTTTGCTGCTACATCAGGATTCACGTTTATGTCTTTTCACATTTCTTTTTTTGAGTTAATGAAAATAAACCATTTTATTTCAGAGTTGATTGAAGAAAATGAGGAGAATGAAGAATTGAGTGAAGTTGAGAGAAAAAATCACTTCAGAACTGGAGAAAAACCTTTGAGTTGCTCTCAAACTCAGAAAGATTTAAAGAAAATAAGAGTCAAGAAATCTTTCACCTGCACTCAGTGTGGAAAGAGACTGACAAACAAACATAATCTTGAGCTTCACATGAGAGTTCATACTGCAGAGAAATCGTTCAAGTGTTCTCACTGTGACAAGAGATTCAGTCAGTCAGCAAATCTGAAAAGACATGAGAGGATCCACACTGGAGAGAAACCTTACAAGTGTTCACACTGTGACAAGAGATTCAGTCAGTCATCAACTCTGAAAACACATGAGAGGATTCACACCGGAGAGAAACCACACACATGTGATCAGTGCGGGAAGAGTTTCACATTAAAAGGACACCTTACAGCACACATGAGAGTTCATACTGGAGAGAAACCGTTCACTTGTGAGCAGTGCAGGAAGAGTTTCACACAATCAGCAACCCTTAAGATACACATGAACTTGCACTCTAGAGAGAAACTGTACTCATGTGATCAATGCGGGAAAACATTTTTGAGAGCTTCATACCTGAAGAAACACCTGAGAGTTCATACAAAGGAGAAGCCACATTCATGTCATTTGTGTGGAAAGAGTTTTTCACGTCTAGATCATTTAAAAGAACATCAGAAAATACACACTGCTGTGAGAGAGTACATGTGCTTTGAGTGTGAGAAGACTTTTACTACAGCGGACTGTTTAAAACGTCATGAGAGGATCCACACTGGAGAGAAACCTTACAAGTGTTCACACTGTGACAAGAGATTCAGTCAGTCAACAACTCTGAAAACACATGAGAGGATTCACACTGGAGAGAAACCGTATCACTGCACTGCATGTGGGAAGCGTTTCAATCAATATTCTGCTCTACACAGTCATACACAAAGATATCACAGAAAGTAGATCATCTTCAGATCTTTCAGGTCTGATGCTGCGTCCTCACCAAATGTGACACAAAAATGCATCAAGCAATAAAATATAATCTGGATAAATCTGCTCTAACCAGTCATTACGAAGAAACATTATCTAAAGTTTTCACAGTGAATAAAGTTCATCTTCAAATCCAGCAGATTGAACTGTGAGATTCAGATCAACTCAAAGATGGAGTTCCTCCCCAAAGAACGATGTCAAAATGTTTGTCTTGTATGCCATTTTGCTTCATGATATAAATGATATCATTGTGCTTTCTTATGAGTTTCATATTATGTTCAATTGTCTTATAATGCATATGTGTCACTTGTAGTTCGCTTACTCTTTCATGAAGGAAAGCAGAAGTTTTTACAAACTGTTCTTGTTCAGGAAGATGAAGAAGAGACTGTAACACTTTTAAGAGAGACTGAGATTTATTTTTAATTTTGTTCTTCATTGTGTAAGGCCTCTGCAGAACAGACCCACCAAAAAGCTGCAGAATAAACACATTCCCAAAACAGGATCTAAAGTTCCCTTTCAGTTGGTCACTCTGAGTCACGTCGGATGACCGACGAAATTGGGATCTCGCCAGAGAAACCAATCCACTTCGAGTGTAACTAAACGAGCCAATGGACATTGGCATGTGATCATTGCATCCAGCTGCCGCTGATCACAGTGTGAGTATAAGAGGCAGCAGGTGCACCGCATTAATTCATCCTTTCGCTTCGGAGTCGAGCGGTAGTGGTTGAAGCTACTGCTCTCCCTTTCCACAAGAGAGTGTTCTGCGAGACAAGTGCGGGCATTAAGGCGCAGCAGCGGTGGTCACGTCGTGCGGGAGAGAAAGATCATCTTCCTGCTGACAGCCACACTGTCCACACACACCCTTCAGGGACGTTCTGGTCCGTACAGACAACACTGCGACCATTGCGTATATCAACCGGCAAGGTGGTTTACGCTCCCGTCGCAACTTGCCCGCCACCTCCTCCTCTGGAGTCAGAATCATTTGAGGTCCCTTCATGCCATCCACATTCCAGGAGTGTTCAAACAGGCGGCCGACGAGCTGTCTTGAGCGGCAACTCCCTGGGGAGCGGAGACTCCATACCCAGGCGGTCCAGCTGATTGGGGTCGGTTCGGATGTTGCTCAGGTAGACCTGTTTGCATCTCCGGAAGCCACCCACTGCCAGTGGTTCTATTCCCTATCCGAGGCAACGCTCGGCGGATGCACTGGCACACAGCTGGCCCCAGGGCCTGCGCAAATATGTGTTTCCCCAGTGAGCCTGCTAGCACAGACACTGTGCAAGATCAGGGAGGACGAGGAGCAGGGCCTTTTAGTGGCTCCATATTGGCCCAACATGACCTGGTTCCCAGAACTCATGCTCCTCACGACAGCCCCTCCCTGGCCGATTCCTCTGAGGAAGGATCTGCTTTCTCAGAGACAGGGCACCCTCTGGCACCCGCGTCCAGACTTGTGGAAACTCCATGTGTGGTCCTTGGACGGGACGCGGAGGTTCTGGGTGACCTGCCCCAGGAGGTAGCTCTCACTATCACTTCAGCACGAGCACTGTCCACAAGACGGGCCTATGTGCTGAAGTGGAACCTTTCCGTCGAATGGTGTTCCTCTCACCATGAGGACCCCCGGATGTGTTCGATCAGTGCCGTGCTTTCTTTTTTTGCAACAAGGGTTGGAGTGTAGGCTGTCCCCCTTCACCCTTAAGGTTTACGTTGCTGCTATTCTGCCCACCACGACCCCATAGAGGGGAGGTCGGTGGGGAAGCACGATCTGGTTGTCAGGTTTCTTAGGGGGACCAGGAGGTTAAATCCTCCTAGGCCTCCCTTCTTACTCTCTTGGGATTTGGCATTGGTGCTAAGAGCCCTACAAACTGCCCCCTTTGAGCCATTGCAGTCAGTCGAGTTGAAGTTTATCTCTATGAAAACCCTACTCCTGTCTGCGTTGGACTCGATCAAGAGGGTGGGGGACCTGCAGGCATTTTCGGTCGACGAGTCGTGCCTTGAGTTTGGGCCGGCTGATTCCAGTGCAACACTGAGGCCCCGGCCCAGCTATGTGCCCAAGGTTCCTACCACTCCCTTCAGGGACCAGGTAGTGAACCTGCAAGCGCTGCCCCTGGAGGAGGCAGACCCAGCCCTAGCTTTGCTCTGTCCTGTACGCGCACTGCAACAGTACGTGGATAGAACTCAGAGCTTCAGGGCCTCAGAACAGCTCTTTGTCTGTTACGGAGGACAGCAGAAGGGGAAGGCTGTCTCCAAGCAGAGGATGGCCCACTGTATAGTGGATGCGATCACCTTGGCCTATGAAGCACAAGGTGTGCCCTGCCCGCTCAGGTTGCGTGCTCACTCCACTAGGGGTGTAGCATCGTCCTGGGCGCTGGCTCGTGGTGCCTCGCTAGCAGACATCTGTAGAGCTGCAGGTTGGGCGACTCCCAACACGTTCCCTAGGTTTTATAGCCTATGTGTCAAAACGGTTTCCTCCTGTGTTCTCACCTCAAACGGGTAGTGGCACTGAGAGGCACGGCTCAGAGTTGTGAGCCGTGCAAATACAAATGGCATGAAATTTGAAAGCATAACAACTGAAGCTCTATGAAATGTCAGTCAATAAAGCATTTTTTAAACAATGGCACTTAATTTTTTGAACAAAAATTTTACTGCAACCATAAAGCCTATGAATAAAATCAAAACACGGATAGTGAAAGGGAATTGCAGTTAGCGCGAGTCCCGCTCACTGTGAAGCGGAAGCAGCCGGCAGAGATTTCGCTTGCAAATACAGGACAAACTGCGTTTCGTATAGTTTTCAAATGGGACGCTTCTTTGATGCCTTCAATACGGGACGATTCCGTATTATATGGTCAAACCCTGCGAGTGTCATGTGGTAGTGGTTGTGGAATAAGGCTCAGGGCGAAGGAGTAAACGAACAGGGATTTTTAATAAACATCAACTCACGTAGACCATTGAGAAATAACATTAAATACGAGACAAAGACTAGACAGAATCTGAAGGCTTATAAAAACATGGAACAAAGGAGTAAACGAGATGATTAATAAAACTCAGGTGAACAGACTCAACGATAATTAACTAATGACAGGAAACAAACCAAATAAGGGCAAACATGTGACAGCGAGTGGGGCTGAGAGAAAATAATTAATAAAAAGAGTGGGGCTGCTGTGAGTGCAGGCTGCCTAAGGACAGCATCCATATTTCAACCCTAGTGGCATGAAAACACCGGCCCTTGCGGCCAAAAATACAAAAAAAAGACAGGCCACCAGGAATCCTCCCTGGCTGCGTTCCACTCCACCTTTAGACACCTAAAGCACTTCCCCTCGGGGGGACCCCACTGCCATTTTGAAGTGCGTTCCACTTCGTGAAGTGGACGAGGGAAGTTTATATGGACACAGACCCTCGACCCCTCGATTTTGAATCTGTTTCATATGCACACTTCAGGCCGCTCCATAGACCAGAATGCAACACGATTATGACGTCATCGCAGATCACGTTTAATTTATCCCCACCCCAAACAACTCTATAATATATAAATGATTTTAAGGACGCAACCTAAAAACATTCTGCAAGGATGGCTGGGATCATTCATAATTAACTTAGCCTTCTTCAAAATCCTAACCTTATACAAGTCATTCAAATAATTTAAAGTGGTACCAACAATCTTACCACACACTTTAACAATACCCTGCAATCTATTTCTGTTATTTACATTAAGTGACCCATACCAACACACAAAATGAGAAGAAATGACAGATTCAATACAACAAGAGTAAAACATCTTCATGAAAGTACTGTCCACATAAAAACTACAAACCTTCCGCAGATAAAACATATGCTGGTGGGCTTTCTTACACAAATCATTCACATGAGCCTCAAAGGTCAACTTTTCATCTATTACAGTACACAGGTATTTAAATTGATGTACAACCTCAACAACATGATCATTAATAACCACAGGAGAGATGTCTGTAGGATTATTCCTAAAATCTATAATCATCTCTTTAGTTTTAAATAGATTAATGTCCAGAAAGGACAAATTAGACCAATCAATAAACTCTGCCAGTACATTTATATTTACATTTATGCATTTAGCAGACACTTTTATCCAAAGTGACTTACATTGCATTCAAGTTACAGTTTTACATTTGACCAGCTCTTGCTTTCCCTGGGAATCGAACCCATGATGTTGGCATTGCTAGCGCCATGCTCTACCATTTGAGCTACAGGAAAGCTCAGTACAGGACCATGATCAAGATCCTCACTATTTAAAGGGAAACAACCACTGAATCATCTGCAAACTTGATGATATGACGCCTCTCTAGTTGCATTTGACACTCATTAGTATAAAGCACAAATAAAAGATGTGAAAGAACGGATCCTTGCGGTGACCCAGTTGAAGAAAATAGTATATCAGATGAAACTCTGTTAATGTGGTGGCTCCTGCCGTTTCTATGAAGAATCACTCTTGAAGTCTTGGGGTTTTGATGCCAGAAAAATAGACTTTATTATCAGAGATAATGCAGTCGAGAGTCTATGCAGAGAATCTCCAGAATCTTTTTCTGTACCCTCTTTTATACAGTTTTTTATGGTGCCCAGGAGGGGCCGTCTTCGGTTCACTTAGTTTTGTCGTGGCCACGACATATTAACTCGTGGGAACGTCTTAACTCGTGGGAACATGATATGTCGTGGCCATGAGATCATTTTGTCGAGGTAACGAAATCCTTATGTCATGGCCTCGAGATGCTATGTTGAGGGAATGACATCCATTTCTCGTGGCCACGACTTCTTATGTTGAGGGAAAGACATATTTTCTCGTGGCCACGAGTTTAATGTGTAAACAAACCTACGTGACCATAGCAACCCGGGATTATCAGGGATTCATTAATATTTTATTTTGAATTAAGAAATTATTATATTAATGATTATAAAAATTATTACATAAATTACTATATTGACCATAGGCTACCGGACTGTAGGCAATTGCATGCCATGTAACCAGCATTCGAATTAAGTTTATCACAAATAGGCTAAATGTTACATAAAGTACATAAAATAAAATAGACCTACAAAAAAAATGTTTTATCCATCCCACAGTCTAGCGGTGTGTCTCCATTAACTGATTTGTTTTTCCCTTAATTTCGATCTCTTGTAAGTAAGCCTACTGTAAATGCTCGACAAAAGCTTTGATTATGCTGACTGGAATTTATAGCCTATTGGAAATGCAGTTTAAAGGTTGAATTAACATATATTCTTTTTTTTTCTGCAAATGAATAATTATTAATATTATACTGCCTAGTGTTTTGTTGAGGAATGAATCATTCACATAGTTTCATTTGTAAATAAAAACAACACGCTCATTTTCATCATGCATGGGCATAAATAGCCTACAATCATAAAGTATTGGCATAATTGTCAGGCGTTTACAGTATTTGGAAAATGGACTCCCGATTAGCCAATCCGCCCTGGTTTTTTCCTGGCAAGAGCTGTATGATGAGTTTATGATCATATGAGTGTGTTTAAACAAGTCAGACAGGAACATCAGGATTTCTTCAGGTAAAATTTTTACAAATTGTGTTCAAAATGAACTTGCATTGAAACAAAAAAAAAAAAACAGAAAATGCTGTAAAACTTTGGATAAAACACACAAAAAAACTATAATACACAGATATTAAAGTCCGCATGAAATCAAAATGTACAATATTTATTTTGTTAGTGCACATTGTTGTTGGTGAACAATTAATCCATGCAAGTTAATCCTTTGAAGAAAATAGTTTGTCTGGTAATCTTTAATCAAAATCTGATCATTTGCTTCTGCTCCGGAATGGCACTCTGATGATCTGCTCTGATGACGTCAGTTTGACGGCTTAGGCAGAATTTGCTTAACCACACCCTCCAACCATTGAATGAATGATGCATTTATATAGCGCTTTTATTGTATATTGCCATACACCCAAAGCACTTTACAATCATGTGGGGGGGGGGGGGTCTCTCCTCAACCACCACCAGTGTGTGCAGCATCCACTTGGATGATGCGACGGCAGCCACAGGACAACGGCGCCAGTGCGCACACCACACACCAGCTACAGGTGGAGAGGAGAGTGAGTCATAGAGCCAATCAAGTGGATTAATTTGCTATTTATTCCATTAGTTTGCTGCGAGTGAGAAATGAGAGGAGGAGCGCAAAAATAAAACCCTGCCCTCTACTAAATATTCAGTTTCAATTGTAAATATGTCACCATACTGAAATAAAGTTAGTAAATAAATAAGTAGTTAAATAATGAAATGTAGTAATAATAATATTAATAATAATAGTAATAATAAATGTATGAAGTATAATAAGAAATGTAAATTATAAAGTATAAGTATAAATAATGGTAAGAAAAACAATGGTGGAATGTGCATATTTGTTACCAGTGATGGCTGGTGGCCATTTTTCAAGGTGGGGTGCCACATCCAACAATTTTAGCATACATCCCGATATGATTTATCCCAGTATAACAAAAGTAGAAGTATTAAGACTTGAAACATTTTAAATAAAGATAATTGTTTAACCAAGTTAAAGATTGAGGATGATTCCCACAAAACTATATTTTCTACGAGCTTTTTCAATATAAATTAAAACTTTTGTTTTTCATAATTCACAATTAATGAACTAAAACTGAGGAAAAAAAATAAATGTTTAATTTCTATATATTTATAAATAACTACAAGTCAAGCTGCAATACCAAACAGGACCACACGGAGATGCCAACAGACCACTATACAGCCTTAACCATCCTTTCGGAATTATTAAAAAGAGCAGAACACAAATTTAAAAAGTAAATAAAAACATAATGAATTTGTCGAATGTAGTGATCTGAAGGCAGCTCAACATCACCAGTGAACAGTTCTTCTGTCAGAGTGAGTGTTGAGGCCCATGTGTATATAAACACCACTGAAAACATTCCTTCAGCAAGTGTCCATTATAAATCATTTGCCAGACATGTGACCATACTGAAATGCGCTCATGTAAAAAAAAAAAGCTATCAAAGAGCGCACATGCACGGTCTGTTTGTTTGCACATTATTAACAGACTTGCGCGTCTAATATTGTACAATTACGTTGTGTCACTGTAATCGTCTTTACCTTCATTACAATCGTCATACATCTAAATTTTGCTGGTAAGATACTGGTTCCCTCTCGAGCTCCACTCGACTTTACGGAGATTTCTCTCTGCTATGGAAACTCTTTCCCTTCCAACTTTTCCTGGAGTCCTATTGGCTCACGCTAGTCCAATTGACTGGCTAATTGTCACAAAGTATGCATCGTATGCAAATATTGACTAGCTCGAGAGTAAATATAAAATGCAATGCACGCATCAATTGTGTCAGAATCTTCTCCTTCACCTGCTTGTTTTACTTCTGAACAACCTGAAGAATGGCTTCATTTTGTAAGACCTGCACAGGACCCATTGAACCGCCAGATCAGCACGAGAACTGCATTGCCGCAATGTGGCTCGAGCCTTGAGGCTCACCCCATTCCCCAGTCATCTTCCCTGAGGACGGCTTCCACTCTCCGCCGAACATTGCGGAATTTGTGTTGTTCAGCTGGGAGGAAGACGACAAGGACTCGATGTCCATCTCGGCCTCGGAGAAAGAGGATTGGGTGGAAACAGAGCATGATTGTCCAGTCAGTGAGGGGCCGCCCGACCTCCAGGAGGAGCTGGTGAGGGTCTTGACCACAGCTATCCAGGAGCTTGAGCTTACCTGGAGCCCCCTGGAGAAGCCTGCCAAGAGTAAGCTCGACTCCCGGTATTTTAGATTGACTCGTCAGCAAGCTGATTCAAGAGTGTCCAAGGCTGCATCTCATTGCCAGTATTACTTGATCTTAGTGCTGCGTTCAACACTATATATCATAAAATACTCATAGGTCAAATGCAAAACTATATAGGTATTCAAGGGCAGGCTTTAAGATGGTTTAGATCCTACCTGTCTGATCGCTACCACTTTGTCTATTTAAACGGGGAATCATCTCATTTAAAGCCAGTAAAGTATGGAGTGCCACAAGGATCTGTCCTATGCCCTCTGCTATTTTTAATATACATGTTGCCCCTTGGTAATATTGTTAGAAAATACAGGATTAGTTTCCATTGTTATGCTGATGATACTCAACTATACATTTCAACAAGACCAGATGAAACTTCTAAATGATCTAAGCTAACAGAATTTGTTAAAAATTTAAAAGATTGGATGACCAATAATTTTCTCCTATTACATTCAGATAAGACAGAGATACTACTTATTGGACCAAAACAGTACACAGAATCTTGTAGATTACAATTTGCATAAAAAATCTGGGCGTTATATTAGACAGCAACTTGTCTTTTGAAAATCATATGTCCCATGTTACAAAAACAGCATTTTTCCATCTTAGAAAGATTGCCAAGTTATGGAACATGTTACCCGTTTCTGATGCAGAAAAGCTAGTTTATGCATTCATGACCTCTAGACTGGACTATTGTAATGCACTGCTAGGTGGTTGTCCTGCATCTTCAATAACCAAGCTACAGGTAGTCCAAAATGCAGCGGCTAGAGTCCTTACCAGGTCAAGAAAATATGATCATATTACCCCAATTTTACAGTCTCTGCACTGGCTACCTATTAAGTTCCGTATCGGTTACAAAATATTATTACTTGCCTATAAGGCCCTAAATGGTTTAACTCCTGCGTACCTAACTAGTCATCCATCACGCTCTCTAAGGTCGCAAAACTCTGGACTCTTGGTAGTATCTAGAATAGCAAAGTCCACTAAATGAGGTAGAGCTTTTTCATATTTGGCTCCCAAACTCTGGAATAGCCTTCCTGATAACGATAATTGGGAAAAAGAACATGCACAGAGAAATTCAAATTAAAAAATTCCCCATCGTAACTACACATTGATGGCCTAAGACACGAAACGAGCGGTTTGTGTGAGAAAACGAACAGTATTTATATCGTTTTTTACCTCTTGTACACAACCATGTCCAAGTGATCTGAGTGCGCACACACATCCGGTGTGTGACGTGTGTGTGCGCATGCTCTGGCTCACGCTTGACGGAGGGCGTGTCTGAAGCGTGGTGCTGACGCAACTTCGTGGTATTTTCTTGTTGGAAGACGCGCACGGTCATCGCTCGTGTCGTTTCTGAACTGTCTACTCTAGGATAATGATGACTTATTTTAAGCAGACCCGCTTGCTGTCATGCATTGTATTTCTATACGAGCGCTCCATGTATCCGTTTCATTCATCTGCAGTGTTGGGGAAAGTTACTTTTAAAAGTAATGCATTACAATATTGCGTTACTCCCTAAAAAAGTAACTAATTACGTTACTTAGTTACTTTTTTAGGAAAGTAATGCGTTACGTTACTTTTGCGTTACTTTTTAAATATGAGCAGGGCTTGATTGTTTTTAATACAATAAGTTGTAATTATAGCAAATGTAAAGCCCTTTCACACCAAAAAGTGTAATGAATAAACCTCAGGCTGAAGGAAAAGTAAATTCACGTGTGAAGAGTAGAGCGCAGGAGAAGTTCAACACTCTTCAGCAATAAAAAAAAACAATGAAGCACAATTGTTAGTTTATCTAAAGTCATTTTTTCTTATCAGTATGATTGAACTGGATCATCAAAGGTCAGCAGCAAAGACATTGGTTAATAAAATGGGATTAGATACATGTGTGTTGTTTAACATATTTAATTATTGCAGGTTTGTGTCATATTCTGTGTTTGCATTTCACCGTTTTAATTCATTTTGATGAATACTAAATCAGTTTTTTGCGAGTGGGATGAATTAAAGCACATTCACATTTAGCCTAGAACTACAGTAGCAGCATGTTCACACCAAGGTTATTATAGTTTTGAATTTTTAAATTCATTTTATTTTAATATCGTTTTCAAATTTGCTATAAAATTCAGTTTAGTTTTTATTAGTTTCATTAATATTTTTGTTATTTTAGTTTAGTTTTTATTTTGTGAACATTTTTATTTAGTTTTTATATAGTTTAGTTTCGGTTTTAATTAAAAGTTTAGCAGAATCAACAGATCACTTCCAGAGCGAAGGCCAAAGAAAGACGTAGGCATAATTTAACTTAGTGAGGCAAACGTTTAGCGACACAAAATTAACGCATGCTGAAATGCATAAATCTACACAAGTTGCGATAATGTAATCTAATGGTGTGTTGAGATATTAATATGAAAATAAATGTAGCCTAATTTCGTTATATTAGATGTCTTTTTTCTTATTTAACCATAATCATGGTATTGTCGTGTCTTGCTCACTTTTCCATGAACAGCCGCGCATAAATCATCTAATGAATTATGACTAATGAAATTCAATAATAACGACAATCGCAGTAAAGGCTCATATTTTAATGTAATTTTCTTTATTTATGAAGAATTATAAGCGTGTGTATGATGTGATTTAGCCTATGCATATTTGTTCTAAAGTTTGGCAGAGTGATCACGAGATGCTCGGCCAAGTTTTGTATTGTTTACAGAAAGGATGCACGTTCTCATCTTTTTTTTTCTGTTAATTATCACGTTGCTCTGCGTGTCTGTTTTTCGTCAAAGCACCAACTTAGAATGCCTAATGTTGGTTTGATTGCTTGTGTTACACGAGAAAATGAGTAAGTTTGCCTACCTGATGTTGTAGGTTAATGCGTGTGCGGTTCGGGTCGCGACTCGCGGTCTTTATGTCAAATGGTTCTGGTCTGGTACAGAATTAAATGAGTGCTGCTGTGGGATAACGGGTCGGGTGTTCTGTTAAGTACTGCTGGTGCACGTTTAGCAAACAGGACCGGTGCAGGACTCTGCTTTGCGTCTCTCCGTAAGATAACCCAATGTGTGTGATGCGCCATTTACAGGTATTTCCCTAAACTGTCACACAACTCAAATATTTTTCCGTCAAGGGGTGAGAACGTAATGATTATGAAAACGATTGTTAATTTTTGTTAATGGTTATTTTATTTCAGTTAGTTTTTCAATAACTATCAGTCAATAAATGGGAAAAAAGTAACTCGCGTTACTTTTTTGAAAAAGTAACTCAGATATTTTCTTGTAAATTAAAAAGTAATGTGTTACTTTACTAGTTACTTGAAAAAAGTAATATTATTACGTAACTCGCGTTACTTGTAATGTGTTACCCCCAACACTGTTCATCTGTAACTAGCCAAACACACATGCCGCAACTCCACCCTCCTCACCCTGCGTCACTTCCACCTAACCATGTAAAAAATAACAGATCCAGGAACAGTTTATTGAGACATGACACCGGCGAGGAAAAAAAAAAAGAATCTTACTATGACGAAGGATTAGTCCATGAATAATATTTGTGCCATTCCGAAATTAAAGAGCCATCATTTTGTACCAAAAGGAATATACATAACCGTATATAATAATACTGTCAAACAATTCAAATAATTTTTTAAAGCACCACGCTTCAGACACGCTCCATCAAGCGTTGACGGCGAGCTACAGATGAATGAAACGGATACATGGAGTGCTCGTATAGAAATACAATGCATGACAGCAAGCGGGTCTGCTTAAAAGAAGTCATTATCCTAGAGTAGACAGTTCAGAAACGACACAAGCGATGACAGTGCGCGTCTTCCAACAAGAAAATACCACGAAGTTGCATCAGCACCACGCTTCAGACACGCCCTCTGCCCAGACACAATGGGGAATTGTTTAATTTGAATTTCTCTGTGCATGTTCTTTTTCCCTCTTATAGAGACAGTGACCTATACCTGCCATTATATGACTGACAGACTAGAACGGTTTGACCTAAAAACATCAAAATTGGATCTACTGAAGAAAAAAAAGACACCTACATCTTGGATGCCCTTGGGGTAAGCTGATAGATACCAAATTTTAATTTCAAAGTGAACTATCCCTTTAAATGATCTGAGATGACCAAACACCTGAGAAGAGATGATGCCAACCCCTCAGAGGACCTCAGAGGATGCCAACCTCTGATCCCCCAACAACATGCAGAATTAACACATTTTGCCATAAGTTAATATATTAAGTTTCTACAATGTATAAATATATTGTAGAAACTTAATTTCCTGTAAAGTGCTTTGCAACGATTGTATCGTGAAAGGCGCTATACAAATAAACTTGAATTGAATTGAATTTTCAGAGTTGATGACCAACCGAATCTCTCGTCACAGTGTGAACACATACAGGTGCATCTCAATAAATTAGAATGTCTTGAAAAAAGTTCATTTTTTCTTGTAACTTTTCAAAAATTGAAACTTTCATATATTTTAGATTCATTGCATGTAAAGTAAAACATTAAAAATAAAATGTTTTAATTTTGAGGATTAGAGCTTACAGCTCATGAAAGTCAAAAATCAGTATCTCAAAATATTAGAATATTTACATTTGAGTTTCAATTAATGACCATCCCTACAGTATAAATTCCGTGTATCTCTTGTTCTTTGAAACCAAAATAATGGGAAGACTGCTGACTTGGCAATGGTCCAGAAGACGAACATTGACACCCTCCATAAAGAGGGTAAGTCACAGAGGGTCATTAATGAAAGGTGTGGCTGTTTACAGAGTGCTGTATCAAAGCTTATTAAATGCAAAGTTGACTGGAAGGAAGAATTTGGGTAGGAAAAGGTGCACAAGCAACAGGGACCGCCTTGAGAATACAGTCAAGCAAAGCTGATTCAAACACTTGGGAGAGCTTCACAAGGAGTGGACTGAAGCTGGAGTCGGTGCATCAAGACTCACCACGCTCAGACGTCTTCAGGAAAAGGGCTACCAAGACACTTCTGAACCAGAGACAATGTCAGAAGCATCTTACCTGGGCTGTGGAGAAAATGAACTGGACTGTTGCTAAGTGGTCCAAAGTCCTCTTTTCAGATGAAAGTACATTTTGCATTTCATTTGGAAATCATGGTGCCAGAGTCTGGAGGAAGAGTGGAGAGGCACAGAATCCATGTTGCTTGAAGTCCAGTGTGAAGTTTCCACAGTCAGTGATGATTTGGGCTGCCATGTCCTCTGCTGGTGTTGGTCCATTGTGTTTTCTGAAGTCCACAGTCAACACAGCCATCTACCAGGAAATTTTAGAGCACTTCATGCTTCCTTCTGTTGACAAGCTTTATGGAGATGCTGATTTCATTTTCCAGCAGGACTTGGCACCTGCCCACACTGCCAAAGGTACCAAAAGCTGGTTCAATGACCATGGTGTTACTGTGCTTGATTGGCCAGCAAACTCGCCTGACCTGAACCCCATAGAGAATCTATGGGGTATTGTCAAGAGGAAGATGAGAGACACCACACCCAACAATGCAGATGAGCTGAAGGCCACTGTCAAAGAAACCTGGGCTTCCATACCAACTCAGCAGTGCCACAAACTGATCACCTCCATGCCAAGCCGAATTGAGGCAGTAATTAAAGTAAAAGAAGCCCCTACCAAGTATTGAGTACATATAAAGGCCAACAATTCACTAAAAATGTTTTTTTTTTATTGGTCTTATGAAGTATTCTAATTTGTTGAGATAGTGAATTGGTGGGGTTTTGTTAAATGTGAGCCTAAATCATCACAATTAAAAGAACCAAAGACTTGAACTACTTCAGTCTGTGTGCATTGAATAAATTTAATACACGAGTTTCACAATTTGAGTTGAATTACTGAAATAAATTAACTTTTCCATGACATTCTAATTTATTGAGATGCACCTGTATATGGTTTTTCTCCAGTGTGGATCCTCTCATGTCTTTTCAGGGCTCCTGAGTGCCTGAATCTCTTGTCACAGTGTGAACACTTATAAGGTTTCTCTCCAGTGTGAATCATCTCATGTGTTTTCAGGGGCCCTAACTGACTGAATCTCTTGTCACAGTGTGAACACTTGTAAGGTTTCTCTCCAGTGTGAATCCTCTCGTGTGTTTTCAGGATTTCTGACACACTGAATCTCTTGTCGCAGTGTGAACACTTGTAAGGTTTTTCTCCAGTGTGGATCCTCTCATGTGTTTTCAGATGTGATGACACACTGAATCTCTTGTCACAGTGTGAACACTTGTAAGTTTTTCTCCAGTGTGAACAACCTCATGTCTTTTCAGGGTTCCTGACTGACTGAATCTCTTGTCACAGTGTGAACACTTGTAAGGTTTCTCTCCAGTGTGAATCATCTGGTGCAGTTTTAAATAGTTTGCTGTAGTAAAAGTCTTCTCACACTCAAAGCACATGTACTCTCTCACACCATTGTGTTTTTTATGATGCATTTTCAAACTTTGTAGCTGTGAAAAACTCTTTCCACACAAATGACATGAATGTGGCTTCTCCTTTGTATGAACTCTCAGGTGTTTCTTCAGGCCTGAAGCCCACAAAAATGTTTTGCCGCACTAATCACATGTGTGCGGTTTCTCTCCAGCGTGGATCCTTTCATGTGTTTTCAGATTTGATGACACACTGAATCTCTTATCACAGTGTGAACACTTGTAAGGTTTTTCTCCAGTATGAACTCTCATGTGAACATCAAGACTATATCTGCATTTCAGTCTCTTTCCACACTGAGTGCAGGTGAAAGATTCCTTGGCTCTTGTTTTCCTTAATATTATCTGTTTGCTTTGACAACAATTCAAAAGTTTTTCTCCAGTTTTGAAGTTATTTTTCTCCTCAACTTCACTTATTTCTTCATTGTCCTCATTTTCTTCATTCAACTCTGAAATAAAATCAAAAACAGTTCCTTTGTCAGCAACTCATAAAAAAGTGAAAAGACATAAATTGAACCCTGATGTAACAGTGGCAAGTAGACAATTGGTATACAACATTTTTGATACGTTGATGCAATTTTATAAATACATCTAGTACATTTTATATACACGTCCCTGCAACTTTTCATTAATGAGGTACCTTGATTTTCGAATTATGATTTTTAAAACATAATAGGCACAAATCCCATGTTTCTGTAGGAAGAACTTTAATCTAACATAAATAATGTTCTTGCAAAAAAGCACCCAGTTCATAGAAAGTGTACCTTATTATTTGATTTAGGTATATTATTGAAGATCTTTAAAGAATTTTCCAATTACAACAAACAAAATCTAAAACTACTTGAAACATTATAACCATCAGCACTATTAATAAAGAAAGAAAAATAAACACCAACCTGTTTGTTGTTCAGTATCTTCAGTGTGTTTGATTCTGCAGCGCTCTGGATCTCTCATCTTCTCTCTGTCCTCTTTAATAAACTCAGTCTTTACAGATTTCTTCCTGATGCTCTGATGCTCGTCTTCACATGTAAACTGATGGGAATATTTCAGCTGAATATCTGTGTGGAAGAAGCAGATTTGCCAAAATCAACAAGAAATCAAAGAGGCACTGCAAATCATTATATCACTATATTAAAAGAGTGTTGACACAAAAGAAAGAGTGTAGAGCACATCAGTTTAAAAGTCTCATTCAGTAACACTGCTCTCACATAAGAGCTAATTCACACATTCTATGTATTTCTGTTGTCTGTCTTTCTAAATAACAGTAAGAATGAAAAATGAAAGCATAAACAGAAATCTGATGACACCCATCATCATTAACAACTACAGGTAAATAACTACACTAGAGCATGTGTGAGACCCCCCCAAAAAATAAGGGGTTTTGTGAATTTATTAGGCTATTTTTAAAGATTTAAAGAGCTGTTAATGCTGCTTTGACACAATCTGTATTGTAAAAAGTGCTATAATGGAAACATTAATAATATAATAAAATTATATATGAATATCCCACATTTCTGACACAATAACACACAAAAAAAAGTAAATAGTTAATGCCATAAACTTCAACCAAGTATACAGAGTAGTGGTTGGCCGATATTTGTCATTTTTCAAATATCGGGATCGGCCGCGATAAGTTTTTCTGTTTGGCCGATGTGTTCGAGGCGGGACTTTTAGTTTGATGGCGCTGAGAATGGCAGCACCTGAGCACACAGTGCTCACATTCTCCCTCTTGTTCACTGTTAACAAAGGAATTAAAATATATACAAAAAGTATTATAACGATTGCTTTAATTAGTAATATAGGCAAACAATACTTTCTCGTTTGCCGTCTTGGATGTGTATTTTCCCAGCCTCACTAGCTGCTGCCTGTCTGTCAGGTAGCTGGTGATCCACTGACAGACGGAGGTGGGCATGGAGAGCTGAGTTAATTTGGGCAGGAGGAGGTTTGGGATGATAGTGTTAAAAGCTGAGCTGAAGTCCACAAACAGGATCCTCACATAGGTCCCTGGTCTGTCTAGGTGTTGCAGAACATAATGCAGTCCCATGTTGACTGCATCGTCCACAGACCTGTTTGCTCTGTAGGCAAACTGAAGAGGATCCAGCAGGGGTCCAGTAATGTCCTTCAGGTAGGCCAGCACCAGTTTTTCAAATGACTTCATGACCACAGACGTTAGAGCCACAGGCCTGTAGTCACTTAGTCCTGTAATTTTGGGTTTCTTTGGGATGGGGATGATGGTGAAGCATTTGAAGCATGAAGGGACTTCGCACAGTTCCAGTGATCTGTTGAAGATCTGTGTGAAGATGGGGGCCAGCTGGTCAGCACAGGATTTCAGACAGACTGGTGTCACACCGTCTGGGCCTGGTGCTTTCTTCCTCTTCTGCTTCTGGAAGACCTGGCACACATCGTCTTCGCTGATCTGAATTGCAGGTGTGGGGGAGAGGGGGGTTGCTGAAGGTGTTAATGGTTGTGTTGAGAGGTGTTCAGGGTGGGTGTGGGGTGTTTTTCAACACCCAGTTTTTTAGAACTCATTCAGATCGTCTGCCAGTTGTTGATTCTCCGCAGTGCTGGGGGATGGTGTCTTGTAGTTGGTGATCTATTTCAGACCTTTCCACACTGATGCCGAGTCGCTGGAAGTGAACTGAATCCTTAGTTTTTCCTTTTTGCTACTCGGATCTCCTTTTCCAGTGTGTATTTGGTCGGTTTATACAAGACTTTGTCCCCCTTCTTGTAAGCATCTTCTTTGGCCTGATGGAGCTGTCTGAGTTTTGCAGTGAACCACGGTTTGTTGTTGTTGTAAGTTAATGAGTCCTGGTAGGAATGCACACATCTTCACAGAAACTGATATAAGATGTTACAGTCTCTGTGAGCTCGTCCAGATCGTTTGCAGCAGCTTCAAAAACACTCCAATCAGTAAGGTGGAAACAGGCTTGTAAAACCCGCTCGGTTTCATTAGACCATCTCTTTAAAGTCTTTACCACAGGTTTAGCTGATTTCAGTTTCTGCCTGTAGGTCGGTATAAGATTAACCAAACAGTGATCAGAGAGTCCTAAAGCTGTTTTAGTCTGTTTTTGTGCATTTTATGGATGACAGTCTCGTGAACCTAGGAAGGCTGTCTGTGCACAAAAAAGGGCCAATTCCGACTTTGCTATGACAATCTGGCACTTCTGAATCAGCGACTGTAAGTATTAAGTATTTGCAATTTACTGTTCAAATGCGGAGTTTTGCGCAGTGTATGCGAGTAATGCGTCGCACTTACGTTCACGTGTGCAGAGATGGATTTATACTTACAAACATCCTCTGTTCTCTGCTTATAACTGGCGGCAAGAAGATAACAAACAGAGATGCACTGTGTTGTGTTTCACACTGACTGGTCGAGCAGAGCTGAAACAACACTGACGCGTTTGTCATGTGCAACTGTTCAGACGGTTCATATTGTTGGCAGTTCAGTTATCGTATCCTGAAAATGCAGATGACCAAGCTGATCAATGGCAACCAACTTTGCAAGCGCTCGCAAGGTCCCCCTGCTCAAGAAAGCACATGTACAGGCCCGTCTGAAGTTTGCCAATGATTCAGAGGAGAACTGGGTGAAAGTGTTGTGGTCAGATGAGACCAATATCGAGCTCTTTGGCATCAACTCAACTCGCCATGTTTGGAGGAGGAGGAATGCTGTCTATGACCCCAAGAACACCAAACATAATGCTCCAGGAAACATAATGCTTTGGGGGTGTTTTTCTGCTAAGGGGACAGGACAACTGCACCGCATCAAAGGGACGATGGACGGGGCCATGTACTGTCAGGGCCAGGGCATTGAAAATGGGTCGTGGTTGGGTATTCCAGCATGACAATGACCCAAAACACACGGTCAAGGCAACAAAGGAGAGGCTCAAGAAGAAGCACATTAAGGAGTGGAGTGGCCTAGCCAGTCTCCAGACCTTAATCCCATAGAAAATCTAGATTAAAGACATCTCTTTAGCCAAGCATTCATATAATGCATCTCATAATCTTGTACTGCAGTTATATCTGATCAAACGAACATTATTATTCTTTAGCTTTGGTTGAACAAATTATTTTTGCTTGGATGGAACAACAGCTATGCTAATTATTTCTCTATTTGTTTCTCTGTTTCTGCCAACTAGGAATTACACAAGCTTCAGTCTGGATCCAACCCTTAAATGATCTGAGATGACCAAACACCTGAGAAGAAATGATGCCAACCCCTCAGAGGACCTCAGAGGATGCTAACCCTCAGACAACATACAGAATTACCAAATTTTGCCATAAGTTAAATATATTAAGTTTCTACAATATATAAATGTATTGTAGAAACTTAATTTCCTGTAAAGCTGCTTTGCAACGATTGTATCATAAAAAGCGCTATACAAATAAACTTGAATTGAATTTAATTTAATAGAAAATCTGTGGAGGGAGCTGAAGGTTGGAGTTGCCAAACGTCAGCCTCGAAACCTTAATGACTTGGAGAGGATCTGCAAAGAGGAGTGGGACAAAATCCCTACTGTGATGTGTGCAAACCTGGTGGCCAACTACAAGAAACGTCTGACCTCTGTGATTGCCAACAAGGGTTTTGCCACCAAGTACTAAGTCATGTTTAGCGAAGGGATCAAATACTTATACACTCATTAAAATGCAAATCAATTTATAACTTTTTTTTTTTAAATGCGTTTTTCTGTTGTTATTCTGTCTCTCACCGTTCAAATAAACCTACCATTAAAATTATAGACTGATCATTTCATTGTCAGTGGGCAAACATACAAAATCAGCAGGGGATCAAATATTTTTTTCCCCACTGTATTTGAACAATGCCTGAGACTTGGTATTACGAGCACTTCCTCTGTCTGTTTGCCTCTTTAAGAAGAATCGCTTTATGTATTCCCCAATTGTAAGTTGCTTTGGACAAAAGCATCTGTAAAATAACTAAATGTAATGTAAATGTCTTCACTCTCCTCTTTCAGCACCTTTAGGTCTAAGGTGAATACATTTACATTTATGCATTTAGCAGACGCTTTTATCCAAAGCGACTTACATTGCATTCAAGTTACAGTTTTACATTTGACAAGCTCTTGCTTTCCCTGGGAATCGAACCCATGATCTTGGCGTTGCTAGCGCCATGCTCTACCATTTGAGCTACAGGAAAGCCGACAGGAAAGCCGAATAGAGACAAATACAAATTAAGTCAAAGTCAAAGTCAGCTTTATTGTCAATTCTGCCACATGTACCGTACATACATACAGAGAATTGAAATTGCGTTACTCTCTTACTCCTGGTGCATACAGATAACACTAAACACTAACAGTAGAACGCAAAAAATACAGATAAGTACAAATCAATTATATATATATATATATATATATATTATATATACACAAAAATGCAACTATTACAAATATACAAATAAGGACATGTAGAAAAAAAATTAAATAAAAAAAATAATAATATTATTGGCTCAGAGTTCAGTGGTGTGTGGGGTAAGAGAGGGGAGGGGGGGGCAAGGTTTAAAGGTTAGTTCATCTAAAAATCACCCATGATTTACTCACCCCTCAAGCCATCCTAGATGTATATGACTTTCTTCTTTCAGACGAAAATAAATAAATTATTAAAATTCACCTGCGTCTTCCAAGCTTTATAATTTTAGGGAATGGGAGATGAGATTTTGAAGCTCGAAAATCATCCAGCGATCATAAAACGTACTTCACACAGCTCCAAGAGGTTAATAAAGGCCTTCTGAAGTGAATCAATGCATTTGTGTAAGACAAATATCCTTATTTAACACTTTATAAAGCAATACAACTAGCTTCTGGAACCATGCGGCTACGCAATTCACTTGCGTTAACTTCTGTGACGTAGTGCACACTCATATGATGTGCTGAGCAGCTCATGTGCTTAGAATGCGTAGTGTTGCGTAACACATCATAGGAGTGTGCACTACGTCACAGAAGTTAATGTACATTTACATTTACATTTAGTCATTTGGCAGATGCTTTTATCCAAAGTGACTTACAATTGGGGAATACATAAAGCGATTCATCTTGAAGAGGCAATCAGACAGAGGAAGTGCTCGTAACACCAAGTCTCAGTCATTGTTCAAATAAGTACAAGCTAGCAAGGGAAGGAGAGAAAGATAAAGGGAAAGATTTTTTTATTTTTTTTTAAGAACAAGTTTAGGATGAAGTCAAGTAGTGCCGAAAGAGATGAGTTTTCAGTTGTTGCTTGAAGACTGACAGGGATCCAGCATTCCGGATAGGGGTTGGAAGATTATTCCACCATCCAGGAATGGTGAATGAGAATGTTCTGGAGAGTGATTTTGAGCCTCTCTGTGATGATACCACAAGGCGTCGCTCAATAGCAGATCTCAGACTTCTGGAGGGGATGTAGATTCGTAATAGTGAGTGGAAGTATTGCTGAGCCTGTGGTCGTTCTGTATGCAAGCATCAGTGTCTTGAACTTGATGCGAGCTGCCACTAGTAGCCAGTGCAATGAGATGAAGAGAGGTGTAACATGGGTTTCTTTTGGGCTCATTGAAGACCAGTCGTGCCGCTGCATTCTGAATCATTTGTAGAGGATTGATTGTGTTTGATGGAAGTCCAGCCAGAAGAGCATTGCAGTAGTCCAGCCTAGAAACAACAAGGGCCTGGACAAGAAGTTGTGCAGCATGCTCTGTTAGAAAGGGCCTGATTTTTCTGATGTTGTGTAGCGCAAACCTGCAAGATCGAGCAGTCTTTGCAATGTGCTCTTTGAAGGTCAGCTGGTCATCAAAGGTCTTGTTTGTCTAATGTAAGTCAAAAGCGAATGTCAAAATCTCACCCCTATTCACTGCCATTATAAAGCTTAATTATGGGGTAATTTTCATTTTTGGCTGAACTATCACTTTAGCCTACACCAGGGCCGGCGCTAGCTATAGGCAGAGCAAGCGATTGGGGCCTCGGGCTTTGAGGAGGGGCCTCCATAACCGTAACATTCCCTATACGCCAGTCCATCAGTCAAGACGGGCAGAAATACTAGCCTCATTGTTCATTGGATATAGCTGAATTGTCAATCATCTGCAATTAAACCAATTAATGTTGCAGTTTCAAAGCGGGTCCCGCATTCTGAATGTTTGCGTAAAGAACACATACTTCAGGTGCTGCGAAATATGTGATACAAAAGACTAAATAGACAGGCAAAGAAGTATAACTCCTAATGCAGGTGTGTGAGTTGTTGTCATCTTTTTTGGAGTGATTGCAATGTATTCTAAATATAAAATTGTTCTGTCGATCAGCATCATTTCTGGAAAGATCATTGACCGCTTTATTACGAGTTTAAAAGAGCGCGAGCGCAGTTGACGCGTCCAGACGTGATGCTTTGAATTTGCACGTTCAATAAATGACATCACGTTGGGAGCTGACTAGCAAAATAGCTACAAAAGTAAAAGCAGAGAAGTTTGTATTCAAAGTTAAAAAGCAAACACACTAGAGCATTTTTACTGAAAATAAAGGATCTCAGGTGTATCTTCTAAATTTGGCTGATGATTACATGATTACTGCTCTAACAACACTTATAATTTCAGTTTCAACTAACTAAACTTTTTTCTGCGTAGTAGTGATCGACCGTGTCTTTCTGTTATACTTGATTTGTGTAAATATATGTCATATTTAAGGTAACAATGCAATACATAATATCATATTATTGATATTAATAATATGACAATATCTGTAGTCAATATTGATTAAATGGGAGGGAGAAATCCTGCTCATACCCAGCTAGGAAAAATGATAAAAGCACTTACTGAAGTGGTATTCTGAAACTTGATTAAATTAAATAAAACAGCAAAATGATAACAACAACAACATCTTCATCGAACAAGAAAGAGATTACCTTAGATAAAGTTTGATTAATATGTACATACAGTGCCAGTCAAAAGTTTGGACCCATTACAATTTTGAATGTTTTTGAAAGAAATTTCTTATGCTCATCATTTATTTGATCAAATAATACTAATAACAATACTAATACTACTACTACTAATAATAATAATAATAATCATTAAGCACTGTTTCTAACGTTGATAATAAATCAGCATATTATAATGATTTATGTAGGATCATGTGACACTGAAGACTGGAGTAATGGCTGATGAAAATTCAGTTTTGCATCACAGAATATTCACAGAATACCATTATTTTAAATTGTAATAATATTTCACAATATTATGTTTTTTTTCTGTATTTTTGTTCAAAATAGGCTAAATCCAGGCTTGATGAGGCTTCTAAAAGGCTTCTTTCAAAAGCATTTTAAATAGTAATTTTTCCAAGCTTTTTTCCTGTATAAGTAAAAATATACAAAATTAAATAATATAAATAAAAAGGTTGGGAATCATATTTGTTTGGGGGGGGCTCCTAATGTCTAGAACCGGCCCTGGCCTACACTCCAGGTCAAATAAAAGCCATAATTGGGAAAATCATATGACATTCTTCAGAAATATGATTCATTTCTGTAGAGCTGTACTGTGAATAAGAATCAAATGACTGAGTTCAGCTTTGAGAAAGAAACCAACCTGTTTGTTCCTCAGTATCTTCATGTTTGATGCTGAATACTTCTGCAATCCTAATGTCTTCACTTTCCTCTTTAATAAACGCCATCTTTATAATAGTGTGCCACTGTGCCAGTGTTGTTTTTCTGTGAGTTTGGACAAGATGAGAATAATTAACAAAGAAAATAAATGTGTTACTCATGTGCAGATGCACTTTCCTTAAAAACATAAATAAATAAAACCTTCTAAAATGTTATACAAAGCATTACAATGTTGTATTCAGTAATAAAACATTAATTTAAGAGTTCTCGTTAGAAGCATAAAGTGCCTGAACAGTTCAAATGCTCAAAACACAAACCTTTCTTCAGACAAATCACAACAGAGCAGGAGCGCGGCGCAGCCTTATGATGTCATATCTCCCCTCCAAAATAAAAGTCTCGTTCACATGCTGAAATCAGAAAAGTGCAAACATATTTACATGCAAATAATAAAACATATCAACGATGTTCAGAGTTAAATTCTTGGTGAAATACATATGGACATTGTGCTAAAAAATAACTTGAAATGAAAGAGTTTGAACTACATCTAATACGTGAGATTCTGTAAATGATTCAACACTTATATATATATATATATATATATATATATATATATTATGGGCATCCTGAGATAGAAACAAGAAAACGAAAGGAGAAAGTTTAGCATAGCTGCTGTTCATATTATTTGACACAAAAGATCACATATAACTGCAAGGTTATCAGATGTGTTGTGTGAATACTTGGCTAAAACATGTATTTTAATCTAATTTAAACTAAAAGAGTGTCTGAGCTTCAAACATTATCAGGAAGGCTATTTCAAAGTAAAATAACAAAAAGCTCTTCTTCCTTTAGTGGACTTTGACACATGCTTGATATTATCAATAGTCCAGAATGTTGTGTCCTCATTACAGGGGATGCTGCTGTCACTATTTGTGCTTATTTTGCTATATGTATCTGGTTTATGGAAATATTCAAAACCATACTGTGATCCAACTCAGAGTGAATCTTTGTGTATATAGCTGTATACAAGAATTTCTAGATCTGTTGAATCCTTCTACGCACTTTTTTAAAAAAAATTATGATGTTCTGTATGTAATAAAGAAACAAAAATACAAAAGTGCAATCTTGAAATTAGTTTTTGTTCTAAATATTATAAGTGAATATAAAATCAAAACTGACCCCTGTATATTTTATTACAGCATCGCAAAGAAAAAACAAGAGGCCTTTGATACGAGTTTATATTATTTATTAGATTAGTTATTGTATTATTTTAGAATAAATAATACAATTATACAATTGTTTTATTTCAGATTATTTATTGTATTATTGCAAATGATATCAGTTAAAGGTGCAGTGTGTAGTTTTTAGCGGCATCTAGCGGTTGAGTTTGCGAATTGCAACCAACGGCTCAGTCCCCCGCTCACCCCTCCCTTTAGAGAAGCTATGGTGGCCGATACAGGGCTAAGATCCATCATCTGAGACCGCAGAGAGCAATGAGGTTTCTTTACAAAGGTAAATTAAGGAATTATATTTACTTAATTATTCAATAAACGATGTCATTGCGAATATTACTGTTACTTGTTCATCATTGTGTCAGTGTTTTTTCGCGAGAATAACATAGTGACGATACGCGCTCTGTAGAGCAGTTTGTCCGTTTAGGGCTACTGTAGAAACATGATGGTGACTTCCATGTGAGGGGACCCGCGGTATATGTAGTTATAAATCACTCATTCTAAGGTAATAAAAACATAACAGTTCATTAAGTAAGGTCTTTATACTCCTCTGAAAAAACGTAGTTATGTATATTATATTGCATTTCTGTCTATAGATCATCCTAAATATTACACAGTGCACCTTTAAGTAAGGGATAATCAACGGCTAGCCATGCATTAAACGATTTGAATGCACGACGTGGAGGCGAAGAACCGCCTGACGCGAAGCGAAGGGTGGTTGCCTCCGCGAAGTGCATTCAAATCGTTTAATGCATGGCTAGCCGTTGATTATCCCGCTTATGCCATGGTCATTTGCCAAGTTATAGACCAGTTAAAACTAGTAATGCTCTTTGCAGCGCAATATTTGACCGAATGGGTAAAAATGACAGTTATTTTCGTCAGTTACGGCTCGTTAGCTCCGCATTCTGCCCGCTTCAAATCAGACACAGAGATGAAATAGTACGGTAAGATCACAATCATCACATTTGAATGAATTATATCATGTATTTCAATTAATTATCAATCGAGGAGAGAGAGAGAGAGAGAGATGGCAGTTGTTACCTGCGTCTGCGCCAGGGGCGGCGCCAGAGAGTGTTGAACGCAGGTGCTGAGGGGGGGCTAGATCAATGACGGGGCTGGGCAATTAATAGTAAATATGACCAAAACAGGTTGTTATTATTATTATTTTTATATGAATAATAAAATCACTATATAGGCGCATTTCAAATGTTTATGAGGAATGTGGGAGTATTATCGCACTTAGCCTACTGCATGGGGGCGCGCACGCAATTATTTTAATTTATTTATTTTTTTCCTGCAGAAAGAGCTTATACTCCTGTCATTTTTGGACGTGCTTTCTGTCGTCTCATGCAGTCTCCATGAATGGAGCGCGTCACAACAATGAACCAGCTCACAGACATAAGAAATAAATCTGCAGAAAGCTTGAAAACCAATTAAAATAAAAATAAAATCTTCTCTGATTATGTAGTCCGTATAGGTGCATTTCTCTATTAAAGGCACGTCCACTATGTGGAGATGGCGAGTCTGAGAAAGCACTAGTTTATTAATAAATAATTAAAATGTATTTTTCCCCGATGCATTCATAATCATTACTTTAGCCGGTGCTTTGCGGCAATTTTTTATGCTTTATGCGTGCGTTGAGCGCGGATAATACGCCTAAATGCCTAAATAATAGGCATAAATAATAACCTAAATGGTTATTATACTATCAATTTAATATAAACGTGCGAATAGTTGACTAGAAAAATCTTTAGTCGGGGCAGGCCAATAGTACTTGGCACAAGGAACCGATCCATTTTTTAAATAAAATGCTGACATTACGTGCGACTGCAAATCACATTATTGCATTGCAGTATTTATGCATGTGTTTAATGAGTCAAATTATTTTATTTTATTTCATTTTTATGGGGGTGCTTTGGTTTTTCTTGGGGGTGCTGGAGCACCTGCTAGCCCCTCCCTAGCACCGCCTATGGTCTGCGCGTCTCTATCTACAAAACAATTACTTAAAAAACAGCCATTTTACCATCGTTGCTGAGGAATATAATGCAAAGATCTAGTATCTAGGCTATTTTATTAATAAAAGTCGCGGGGAAGCGTTGACAAGAAGTTCGTATATGTGTGCAGCGCAATCTGCGATCTTCCAACTCACTCTCTCTCCTATTAAAGCAGTGCATTAATATGGAACAGTGATCAAACTGACTTGGAACTACCTGTGCAGTTAAACGAATTTAATCAACACCTGCCAGCCAATCAGAATCAAGTTTTCAGACAGACCATGGCATAATCTAAGTTAACTAACCACTTACTCTTCATGCTGCTCCAGAATCAGTTGTGTCTTTAAGATGATTGAAGTAAATGTGGTTTGATTTCAGTCTCAAACTGAGCACACAGAGCGTCAGATTAAACATCAGTTTGAGAAGCTTCATCAGTTTCTCAGAGATGAAGAAGAAGCTACAATCACTGCACTGAGGGAGGAAGAGGAGCAGAAGAAGCAGATGATGAAGGAGAAGCTGGAGGAGATGAACAGACACATCTCAGCTCTTTTACACACAATCAAAGACATGGAGAAGATGATGAAAGCCAGTGATGTCTGCTTTCTGAAGGTCTGATTTCAGATGATTGATTGATTAATTGATTGATTGATTGATTGATTGATGACTGATTGAGTTGTTGATGATCAATGGTGTGTTTGTTCTGCAGGAGTTTCCAGTCTCAATGGAAAGGTGAGTGATCTGCTGGTGTCTCTGGTCTCTCTGCTTCTGATCCAAAGCCACTGCAGTTCTGATCCTGAATGTTCTTCCAGAGTCCAGATCTCATCACAGCCGGATCCACAGACGCCTTCTGGAGCTTTGATTCATGTGCCATGTTACTTGGGCAACCTGCCCTTCAGAGTCTGGAAGAAGATGCAGGACATCGTCCAGAACAGTGAGTCTGACTGCAGAAGATCTGAGCTCGCATACACACACACTGGAAATGATGCATGAGGGAAGATTTACAGATTTTAGCATTATGTGTGAATATCCAGATGAGCTACTGCACCTAAATGAGCTGTAAACAAGAGAAGAGAATGATATTTACATTTACAATGATCCAGTAGAGATTAGTTTGTGTGATCAGATAATTTGATCAATAGGACGAGCATCATAATTCATAATCATCTGTGTTTGGTTCACTCTTGATCATTATATGAACATCTGAATAACAGCATCTGTTGATTGTGTCTCATCAGCTCCTGTGATTCTGGATCCAAACACGGCTCATCCACGTCTTGTCCTGTCTGATGATCTGACCTGTCTGAGATGGAGCGAGAACAAACAACCAGTTCCAGAGATAATCCAGAGAGATTTGATGATTATTACTGTGTTCTGGGTTCAGAGGGTTTTAACTCAGGAACACACTGCTGGGTTGTGGAGGTTAAAGAGAGTTTATGCTGGAGTCTTGGAGTAACTATAGCATCAAACCAGAGGAAGGGGTGTGATTTCTATAATTCTAATGTCTGGAATGTGCAGTATGATCAGTATGGACTGTATGAACGGTCTGGTTTTCCTGTTAAACAATATCATGAGCGTGTGAGAGTGTATCTGGACTATGAGAGAGGAATGGTGTCATTCTCTGATCCTGTAACTAACACACATCTACACACATTCACAACCTCCTTCACTGACACTGTCTTTCAATCCTTTGATAGTTTTTCCCCTCTGAAGATCTTACCGTTTAGTAGTCAGTAAACAACACCTTTAAAACACATCAGCCATAAAATAGTAAATAGCAAATTCGTATAGGCCTTAAACATCTAACTTTTATTAACAAAATGAATGAGACGGATATAGCATACTTGCGCTGTAACCCAAATAAATAAGGTATTTTCCCTCTTTTAAAACAAATGCTTAGTTTGTGGTTCATTGTTTTATTTATTTTTGTAATGAAAACACAGCAACAATAAAGACAAACTCGCTTATAGTAACCGAAGAAATGAAACTTTTATTAACAGAAGTTGCGCTTTTGCATAGTGTCTCGCATCACTCTCATCACGTGACCAGACAAGTCTGTATAACTCCTACCGCGCTGTTCTCTAGCAACACTACTCAGGCATGGAACCCCTTTGAAACACAAGACAACATGGGTTTAAAACTCATGTGGTTTGCTCTGTGGTCCCTTTAAATCATTTGTTATTACTGTCAACTGTCATCTTGTAATGTATCTACTGACTTTTTCAATCAGTTGCACAATTTAACCACTAGATGTCAGTAAACTCACACTTATGTTTCCACTGCTCACAGTTGCCGTGTGTAGGCTACTGATTTTAAATCAACAAGCGAAGTATTTTCTAGGTTATCTATTTATTAATAGTTTTAGAGTCAGAGTTTTCTTTTTTACAAATATTTTTTCCATTACTTACAACATCATTAACATCCCAACCGTTTAACCTTTCATTCAGAAAATGACACTGACATTATATACAGTAGCCTCATCACACATTTGTTTAAAAAAAGTTCACGGCTTGATGGGGTAAATGGTAATTAGCCTGAAACCATGAATCATAAAATTGTCTCTAATTGTATAAAAGTGCTATAGAAAAATGAAAACTAATTGATTACTTAATTAATAGGCTAATAATGAACCACAAACTACGATTGTTTTAAAGAGAGGGGGGATCCAAAGACCGTTTATTTATTTGTGTTACAATGCGGGTAAAACATATATTTCCCTTATTCATATTGTTAATAAAAAGTTCAGAGTTTAATATAGCAAGTGAATTTGTCATTGTACTGTTTTATTGTATAGCCTTTTATTATTATTATTATTATTATTAATAATAATGAGCCAAACTAAGCATTCGTTGTAAGGGGAAAATCCAAAAAGCTTTTATTTATTTGTTACAACGCGGGTATGTTTTATTCGTTCATTTAATATAAGATACTTTGTCATTGTAACTATGCTGTGATGTTGTGTGTGGGATTTATTTCATTAAGAGTAATACTGAATCAACCTTAAGCATTCATTTTGTTCCAAGAATAGGAAAGATTTAACGTTAAATATGAAAATAAGCGCTGCAGATGTGAGAATGTGAGACTGGTTGCTGCTGAGGTAAATAAACTCTCGATCTTTCTCTGCTGTATCTTTGCAATGGCTGTAGAAATGGTCATTAATTCTTGATTTGGGCATGGTGCAGGTAATAATATGATCAAAAAGTTATGGCAACAAACGACTTCCTAAGTCAGTTTAAGTTGAAACGACTTTCACAATCAATTTGATTCAACTTAGTTAATGTTTTACTGTTGCTTATTGTCATTGTAGGCTTAGGCTTCTTTTCTATAAATTTTAATGAATATACAAATTAATAAAATTAGTTTTATTCATTTTCTGTTACAAAATCTTCATTTATTTATTATTAACACCAGGGGGTGCTGCAGCACCCTCAGCACCCCTACTTCCCGCGGTAATGAGTATATTCAAGTTTCAAGTTTCAAGTTTCAAGTTTTATTTGTCACATACACGACTATACAGAGACTGTATAACCAGCAGTGAAATGAGAGTCGGGTCCGCTCCATGGACAGTGCAAATATTGGAAAAACAACACAAGGGAAGTAAACATAAGATAAATAAGATATAAATGAATGAATGAAAAATAAGATATAAAGAATAAAATATAAAATGTAAAAGAATGTGCATGACAGTAAGCTGTAGAATTAAATATTAATATGAGCATGACTGTACAGAGAGGAATGTGCAACAGGTTATACATGGTTGACATGAGGCAGCCAATCACAAAATAAAATAAATATAAAATAAGATACGATTTACAATATACAGAACGTGTTGTGTGCAAGTGTGCAAGTGTGCAAATGAGCAAATGACACTGACAGTTATGAGGTAGTTATGAGGTAGAGATTAATAATGAGTGTGTGATTAGTGATTTGAAGTAAGTCAGATGATGTTTTTAAGAGGCTGACTTTGAGTTCAGGAGCCTGATGGCCGTGGGGAAGAAACTCCTCCTGAGTCTCTCTGTTTTTGCCATCAGGCAGCGGAAGCGCTTACCAGATGGCAGCCTAGTGAAAAGACAGTTTCCAGGGTGATTTGAATCTTTGATGATTTTGTCAGCTCTGCCTCTGCATCGTTTGATGTAGATGTCCTGCAGAGAGGGGAGAGCCGACCCAGAGATACGCTCAGCTAAGCGCACAACTCTCTGCAAGGCTTTGCAGTCTTGACTGGAGCTGTTTCCATACCACACTGAGATGCACTGAGACAAAACACTTTCTATGGTCCCTGCATAGAAAGTTTTCAGGATTGTTGGTGAGACCCTGAATTTTCTCAGCTGTCGCAGATGGTACAGTCTTTGCCTGGCTTTCTTGACCTGTGTTTGGATGTGTGTAGTCCAAGTCAGGTCCTCGGAGATGTTTACGCCGAGGTACTTGAAGCTGCTTACTCTCTCCACAGGGGTCCCACTGATCATAAGAGGAGTGTAGGGCAGCAGGTGTCTCTTTCTGAAGTCCACAATCAGCTCTTTGGTTTTGCTCACGTTCAGAGAGAGACAGTTGTCCTGGCACCATGATGTTAGTCTCTCCACCTCATCCAAGTATGCGGTCTCATCATTGTTGGAAATGAGGCCCAGAACCACAGTATCATCAGCAAATTTGATAATAGATGTGGATCTATGAGGGGACACACAGTCATGTGTGTAGAGAGAGTATAGCAGGGGACTCAGAACGCAGCCCTGCGGGGCTCCTACGTTCAGGGTGATGGAGTTTGAGGTGAACTGGCCTACCTTCACCACTTGAGGTCTGCCGGTGAGGAAGTCTTGGATCCAGTCGCAGAGTGAGGTGTTTAGGCCGAGGCCTGTGAGTTTATTAGTCAGCTTGGTGGGGACTATGGTGTTAAAAGCTGAGCTATAGTCTATGAATAGCAGTCTTGCATAGTTCCCATTGCTGCTGTCAATGTGTGTGAGGGAGGAGTGGAGAATGTGAGAGATGGCATCATCAGTTGATCTATTGGAGCGATAGGCAAACTGAAGAGGGTCCAAAGTAACAGGGATGGAGGAGCTAATGTGGCTCTTAACAAGTCTCTCAAAAACCTTCATGACTATAGATGTGAGGGCCACTGGACGATAGTCATTCAGGCAAGAGGGTTTACTGTTCTTAGGCACAGGGATGATGATGGATTTTTTAAAGGAGGTGGGAACTACAGAGGTAGCAAGGGACTCATTGAAGATAGAAGTGAACAAACCAGCAAGCTGATCAGCGCATGATCTCAGAACCCGGCCTGTGATCCCGTCAGGTCCAGCCGCTTTCCTGATGTTCACTCTCTTTAGTGCCCTCCGAACCTCGTCCTCCGTCACGGTGATCACATGATTCATGGGTTCCAAAGACGTCACTTCCGCTATGCTCGCCGCCATATTTGTGTCCGATGTGACAACGCGCACAGCACATCTCTATGAGATTTAATAGATAATATTAATATTGAAATAATAAATGACCTTTTACTACCATTTCCCACACTGATCCTTGGACTTGATTGTATTTTTAGGATAGCAAGTGTAACAGTTAGACCGTGTATTGTCCTGATTACTTGTACATTTAAAACTGACATCAGCTCAAAGCACTTTTGAGTCAATGATAGTGTAACAAGATAACGTTATTAGCTTACTACACAATCTGAATTTAATTAGCTAATATTAGCACAATTTATAATAAATCAGTCTTTCTGGACAAATTTTGAATTGCGAAAGTAGCCGCTCGATGAAGGCTTTAAAGTCGGCATGAAATCAAAATTGACTATTCTTATTTTTTGATGGAATACTGTAGTGTTTATTATAAATAATTTATCCGTGCACTTCATTATTTTTAAAAATCATGTGCCCTCGTAATCTTTAATCAAATATGTTAACCTCCCCCCCCCTCAAAACGACTCCTCTACTCTTCAGGTCACGAGTGATGGCGCAAGGGGGCGGAGCTAGTGATGTGAGGGGTAAACACTGGGATAAACGACAGGCTGACGCTTCACTTTATAGCACTGACACCAGTCATGAGGGAGTACGTTACCCTTAAACACTGAAAAGATATTAGGATATTACAACAACATTACTCTTAGGACATCGCACACTAATTTGTTTCCTGTGGGCTCAGTGGTAGAGCATTGCGTTAGCAGCGCAAAAGGTTGTGGGTTCGATTCCAGGGAACACACATAGTGATAAAACATGTATAGCCTGAATGCACTGTAAGTCGCTTTGGATAAAAGCGTCTGCTAAATGCATAAATGTAAATGTAATGTAAATGTTTCATGAATATATGACTTAACCTGATGGAGGACACACTCAGTCATTCATTCAGGCACTCTCTCTCTCTTTTTCTCTCTCTCACGCACTGTTTGGGCATGTTTTGTGCCGTTGATCGTGGTCATCATCCCTAATAAATAAAACATTTATTCATGCTTGGGTGTCGGCGGTGAATCCAGTGGCGAGAAATCCCCCACCACTAACTGCAAACTGGCATTTCAAATCTGCCTCCATTTTGTTAGTAACGCCTCACTTCCAACGATCCAATCAATTCCCGAAGGACGAAATCAAGTCCCGCCCTCTCATTTCAGATGCCGTTTCTATACGTCACAGTAGAGAAAAAAGACATCGCAACTTCCGTTTCATGCCGACTTTAACTGGAAAATTTCCTAACCCCATCACACTCTTGGTGAATTAAAGACACCCTATATTTCATTAAAAACATTAGAAACTTGAAAAAAGATAGACTTTCTTTTCACCGGCCGAGTACACAATTCTCTAACATTCGGAAGCCCTTTGTAGCTCACATACAAACTCTGCAAACTCTTAGTTTGTCTGATTAAGCCCTTTTCATTCCAGTTAGTAAATTTCATTTTTGTATTGAATTGTAGAATTCAGTTTTAAGTAAACCTAATACTTTGTCTTTGTATCTCCTAATTGTCCATTATCTTCTGATATGAATGTACTTCCACTATTACTTTCACTTTTGATATTTTTTAAAATGTATTCATTTTTATTATTTGTTGTTTTCTTTCACTCTGAATGTGTTTTAAGAAATCATAAATCTCATATATGTATATGATATATATATATATATATATATATATAAGTGTTGAATCATTTACAGAATCTCACGTATTAGATGTAGTTCAAACTCTTTCATTTCAAGTTATTTTTTAGCACAACATCCATATGTATTTCACCAAGAATTTAACTCTGAACATCGTTGATATGTTTTATTATTTGCATGTAAATATGTTTGCACTTTTCTGATTTTAGCGTGTGAACGGGACTTTTATTTTGGAGGGGAGATATGACATCATAAGGCTGCGCCACGCTCCTGCTCTGTTGTGATTTGTCTGAAGAAAGGTTTGTGTTTTGAGCATTTGAACTGTTCAGGCACTTTATGCTTCTAATGAGAACTCTTAAATGAATGTTTTATTACTGAAAGCAACATTGTAATGCTTTGTATAACATTTTAGAAGGGTTTACGTATTTATTTATGTTTTTAAGGAAAGTGCATCTGCACATGAGTAACACATTTATTTTCTTTGTTAATTATTCTCATCTTGTCCAAACTCACAGAAAAAACATCCACGTGACACACTATTATAAAGATGGCGTTTATTAAAGAGGAGAGTGAAGACATTAGGATTGCAGAAGTATTCAGCATCAAACATGAAGATACTGAGGAACAAACAGGTTGGTTTCTTTCTCAAAGCTGAACTCAGTCATTTGATTCTTATTCACAGTACAGCTCTACAGAAATCAGTGGTGGACAAAGTACACACATCAAGTACTTGAGTAAAAGTACAGATACGTATAATAAAATATTACTCCAGTAAAAGTACTGCTTTTTCAATTTTACTCAAGTGAAAGTACAAAAGTACTCTTTTTATGTACTTAAGTAAAAAAGTACTGATAGATACATTTATTTTGCAATTTTATATAGACTACTTTAATTAATTTTGTATTAGCACATAGTTTTATAATCCTACTTCCCAAAATACCTGGGATTTTCCCAAAATAACCACTATATGGAGTCAAGATATATATTTTGTTTTAGTAATGTTCCCTATGAAGCTTACACTGCGATGTTCATTTACATTTATGCATTTAGCAGACGCTTTTATCCAAAGCGACTTACATTGCATTCAAGTTACAGTTTTTACATTTTATCAGCTCTTTCTTTCCCTGGGAATCGAACCCATGATCTTGGCGTTGCTAGCGCCATGCTCTACCATTTGAGCTACAGGAAAGCTGTACCTGAGAGAAAACAGATTTGACCATCTAATTTTCACCAGTAAGAAAAAAGTGTTTTAAAACTTGTTTTGCAGAACGTCGGTTATACAGGTGCATCTCAATAAATTAGAATGTCATGAAAAAGTTAATTTATTTCAGTAATTCAACTCAAATTGTGAAACTCATGTATTAAATAAATTCAATGCACACAGACTGAAGTAGTTTAAGTCTTTGGTTCTTTTAATTGTGATGATTTAGGCTCACATTTAACAAAAACCCACCAATTCACTATCTCAACAAATTAGAATACTTCATAAGACCAATAAAAAAACATTTTTTGTGAATTGTTGGCCTTCTGGAAAGTATGTTCATTTACTGTATATGTACTCAATACTTGGTAGGGGCTCCTTTTGCTTTAATTACTGCCACAATTCGGCGTGGCATGGAGGTGATCAGTTTGTGGCACTGCTGAGGTGGTATGGAAGCCCAGGTTTCTTTGACAGTGGCCTTCAGCTCATCTGCATTGTTGGGTATGGTGTCTCTCATCTTCCTCTTGACAATACCCCATAGATTCTCTATGGGGTTCAGGTCAGGCGAGTTTGCTGGCCAATCAAGCACAGTAACACCATGGTCATTGAACCAGCTTTTGGTACCTTTGGCAGTGTGGGCAGGTGCCAAGTCCTGCTGGAAAATGAAATCAGCATCTCCATAAAGCTTGTCAGCAGAAGGAAGCATGAAGTACTCTAAAATTTCCTGGTAGATGGCTGCGTTGACTGTGGACTTCAGAAAACACAGTGGAGCAACACCAGCAGATGACATGGCAGCCCAAATCATCACTGACTGTGGAAACTTCACACTGGACTTCAAGCAACATGGATTCTGTGCCTCTCCACTCCTCCTCCAGACTCTGGGACCTTGTTTCCAAATGAAATGCAAAATTTACTTTCATCTGAAAAGAGGACTTTGGACCACCGAGTTCTTTTTCTCCACAGCCCAGGTAAGACGCTTCTGACGTTGTCTCTGGTTCAGAAGTGGCTTGGTAGCTGTAGTATTTTTATACCGAAAGTGAGATGGATATTCTCGGTTTACAACCATAACATTCACAAGCAATTTGCAATCACCAGATTCATAATTACCTCTTGAATGAATGGATGCTGTTGGAAGTCTCAACCCCTCTCTCCCGGTGTCCGTCCTGGCTCAATCAAGTCCGGTGCACTTGAAGCTCGAAATAAGATTTTATTCAGGTTCTGATAACTGGTTATTTAATAATTAATTACTCAGAGACTGGATTTAAAGGTTTAACGAATCACCAACAATTGGTTTCGTTTTATTTAAAAACAATAACTCATAAGCAATATAACAAGAAAATAACAAGCGTATAGTCTTCACCACGGAATGCCGGCCTCGTACTTCCGTTTCATCTTCATTTTATAACCTTACACATCATCTAACAAATAGAACCCTCCTATCAGGTTACACTCCGTCTACTTCTGCCCATATCTCTCATTTCCACCTGTTACGCAAACATGAAACGTGGCTGTTGCTGGGGCAGCTCTCTCGAGGTAATGTCAAGAGTTCAAACAGGAAAAAAAAACATCTTCACAATAACAAGCTTGCCTATAGCTATTTTAGATCATAAGAAAAGCATCTTACTTAGCACATACTAAATATTGAATGTAGGTGTCTGGACCACAACCTCACACCTCCATCCACCTTACACATTTCGGTCTTAGCTAGAAGCTCCAGTCTGCAACCACAATTTGCAAAATGCATCTCCTTTCATCCAACCGTCCCTTTTACATAGCAAGCAAAAATAAACACAGTAATACGTAATTGTGCTCTTGTAATACACAGCACATACTTTTAACATCATTACAGCATTTATATCTCTAACGGTCTGAAGATCCATTGCTCCTAGATCACCTGTTAACATTTGTAAATCGGCAGAAAAATCATGCAAATCAATAATCTCTCTCATCAACTTTGTTATTATTTTAAACATTATTTCTTGTTTCCTCATCAGCTTCAGAATTGCCCTCAATTTAAAGAAGATATTTTGGTCCTCCAGCTGCCTTCTGGGCCCGCCTCCGACGTTCCTTCTTCTCCTGTTTCTTGGCCTCCTTGTCTCGGTCACGCTGGAGTCCTTGAGCTATAAGACTGTTAAAATCAATTTCTATTTTGTTTGCACGTTTCTTCTTGCTACTAGAGGATCGATTAGGAAATTTCATATCACTTAAGTCAGGAAATATAGCATAGCCCTTTTCCTGAAGACGTCTGAGCGTGGTGACTCTTGATGCACTGATTCAGCTTCAGTTCACTCCCTGTGAAGCTCTCACAAGTGTTTGAATCAGCTTTGCTTGACAGTATTCTCAAGCTTGCAGTCATCCCTGTTGCTTGTGCACCTTTTCCTACCCAAATTCTTCCTTCCAGTCAACTTTGCATTTAATATGCTTTGATACAGCACTCTGTAAACAGCCACACCTTTCAGTAATGACCCTCTGTGACTTTCCCTCTTTGTGGAGGGCGTCAATGTTCGTCTTCTGGATCATTGCCAAGTCAGCAGTCTTCTCCATTATTGTGGTTTCAAAGAACAAGAGATAACCGGAATTTATACTGTATGGGTGGTCATTAATTGAGACTCAAATGTAAATATTCTAATATTTTGAGATACTGATTTTTGACTTTCATGAGCTGTAAGCTCTAATCATTAAAATTAAAACAAAAACAACTTTTGAAATGTTTTACTTTACATGCAGTAAATCTAAAATATATGAAAGTTTCACTTTTTTGAAATAACTTACAAGAAAAAATAACCTTTTCATGACATTCTAATTTGAGATGCACCTGTAGCCTAATAAATGAACAAAAATTGTGCCAAATCTACTTCTTCCACAGATATTCAGCTGGAATATTCCCATCAGTTTACAAATGATGATGAGCATCAGAGCATCAGGAAGAAATCTGTAAAAACTGAGTTTATTAAAGAGGACAGAGAGGAGATGAGAGATCCAGAACCCTGCAGAATCAAACACACTGAAGATGCTGAACAACAAGCAGGTTGGTGTTTATTTTTCTTTCTTTATTAATAGAGCTGATGGTTATAATGTTTCAAGTAGTTTTAGATTTTGTTTGTTGTAATTGGAAAATTCTTTAAAGATCTTCAATAATATACCTAAATCAAATAATAAGGTACGCTTTCTATGAACTGGGTACTTTTTTGCAAGAACATTGTTTATGTTGGATTAAAGTTATTCCTACAGAAGCATGGGATTTGTGCCTATTATGTTTTAAAAATCACAATTCGAAAATCAAGGTACCTCATTAATGAAAAGTTGCAGGTACGTGTATATAAAATGTACTAGATGTATATTTATAAAATTGCATCAAAGTATCAAAAATTTTGTATACTAATTGTCTACTTGCCACTGTTACATCAGGGTTCAATTTATGTCTTTTCACTTTTTTATGAGTTACTGACAAAGGAACGTTTTTTGATTTTATTTCAGAGTTGAAAGAAGAAAATGAGGACAATGAAGAAATTAGTGAAATTGAGGAGAAAAATCACTTCAAAACTGGAGAAAAACTTTTGAATTGTTGTCAAAGCAAACAAATAATATTAAGGAAAACAAGAGCCAAGGAATCTTTCACCTGCACTCAGTGTGGAAAGAGACTGAAATGCAGATATAGTCTTGATGTTCACATGAGAGTTCATACTGGAGAAAAACCTTATAAGTGTTCACACTGTGACAAGAGATTCAGTGTGTCATCAACTATGAAAACACATGAGAGGATCCACACTGGAGAGAAACCTTATAAGTGTTCACACTGCGACGAGAGATTCAGTCGGTCAGGACCCCTGAAAACACATGAGATGGTTCACACTGGAGAGAAACCTTACAAGTGTTCACACTGCGACAAGAGATTCAGTCGGTCATCACATCTGAAATCACATGAGAGGATCCACACTGGAGAAAAACCTTATATGTGTTCACACTGCGACAAGAGATTCAGTCGGTCAGGACCCCTGAAAACACATGAGAGGATCCACGCTGGAGAAAAACCTTATATGTGTTCACACTGTGACAAGAGATTCGGTCAGTCATCAACTCTGAAAAGACATGAAAGGATCCACACTGGAGAGAAACCGCACACATGTGATCAATGCGGGAAGACATTTTTGTGGGCTTCAGACCTGAAGAAACACCTGAGAGTTCATATAAAGGAGAAGCCACATTCATGTCTTTTGTGTGGAAAGAGTTTTCCATTGCTGCAAAATTTGAAAGTGCATCAGAAAATACACACTGCTGTGAGAGAGTACATGTGCTTTGAGTGTGAGAAGACTTTTACTAAAGCGACCCATTTAAAACAGCATGAGATGATTCACACTGGAGAGAAACCTTACAAGTGTTCACACTGTGACAAGAGATTCAATCAGTCAGTACATCTGAAAACACATGAGAGGATTCACACTGGAGAGAAACCATACAAGTGTTCACACTGTGACAAGAGATTCAATCAGTCAATACATCTGAAAACACATGAGAGGATTCACACTGGAGAGAAACCGTATCACTGCACTGCATGTGGGAAGCATTTCAATAATGCACCTGCTCTACACAGACATAGAAAAAACAATCACAGTAAGATCTGATGCATGGATGGATGGCTAAATCTGTCATAAGCGACATGACAGAAACATTATCTAAAGTTTTCAAAGTTCATCTTCATCTTTAAAACCAGCAGATTCAACTGAGATTCAGATCAACTGAAAGATGGAGTTCTTCCCCAAAGACAATGTCAAAAAGTTTAATTCTTGTATGCCATTTTATTTCGTGATAGACAGTGTGCTGTCTTATGAGTTTCAAATTATGTTCAATTGTATTATAATGCATATAAGTCACTTGTAGTTTGCTTACTCTCTTATGAAGGAAAGTAAGAAAGACTGAGATTTGTTTTAAATTTTTTTCTTCACTGTTGTTTTTAAAATGACTAGTTATTCTTCCACTTATGATGTATTTAGGAAATGCAGATGCAAGATATAATGTCATGTAGATTTGCAATTGATCCTTCTTTGCTTCTCTTTGTACCTGGCATTAAACTGGCTAAATTATGAAAGACTGTAGATAGAATTTTAAAGGTGTCATTCAGCAGATAGAATAGGATAATCTATTATTGGGTATTGACTATGAGGAAGATTTACAAAAAAGATTAGAAAATATTATTACTGATTATACCTGTAAATTTAATCATAGAAAGAAAAAGAATATGGTTCCATGGATAAATGTAGACATTCTGAATTTAATGAAAGAAAGAGATCATCCTTTGAAAACCTCATTTAAAACTAAATTAAATTGATTAGTGATAGATATCGATTTACTATGTTAAGGATAGAAATTATGAAAAGCTAAAGCAGATTTTTTCCTCACTATGATAGAAAAAGCAAGAGGCAATCCTAGAATAATTTGAAATCAGTTAAAAAAATGAACAGGACAACAAAATGAAGATAAGAAAATTCTAGAACTTAAAGTAAAGGGGAAATCAATAAACAATCCAGCTGAAGTGGTAGACATTTTTAATCATCATTTTGGTGATTCCGTAGAAACTATTACTCGTTGTTTTCCGCCTGCGTATACTAATGTCTGTCCAGTTACAACAGTGGAGCCTGTTTTTAGAATAAGGCCTGTTGATGATTCTGATGTTATGAGAACAATTAGATCTCTTAAATCATCTAGAGCAAAAGACAAATATGGCATGGATGTTGTTATGCTCAAAGAGTCTAGTTTGACCCTAATTAAACCTATTACTAAAGTTATTAATCTTTCAATTTCCCAGGGAAAATTAGCAAGTGTTTGGATGTTTCAATAGACTACTGTATGATTGTATTGTGTTATTATTAAATTTTCTAGAATGTATTTTTAATAAAATTTTCTTTAGGGTGACTTGTAACATCTTGTCCAGGGCCTACGGATGAAAAATACACCAATTCTGGTACATTTACAGGAATGTTTTATTAATGTACAAATGTCCCTGTCAAACTAAATAAATAAATAATAATAATAAAAAGTAGCTTATCAGTGGTGACTGTCAAGTTGATGTAGATATGGTAGAAATGTATGGTAATAATCAGTTAATGATGTAACCAAACAGATGATGAACACTATTACAGCAATGATTAAATGTTGCAATCAAACTTAAGGTAAATTTTGGTAGTTATGTTGTTTGAGGATTGGCATCATCTCTTCTCAGGTGTTCTGGATCTAGAATGAAGCTTGTGAAATTGCTAGTTACCACGGCATGCAAATCCCGATATAGCATGATAGAAGACTAGTTAGGTACGCAGGAGCTAAACCATTAAGGAACTTTTAAGCAAGTAGTAATATTTTGTAACTGATACTTAACTTAATAGTTAGCCAGTGCAGAGAAGTTGGGGTTGAATGATCATATTTTCTTGACCTGGTAAGGACTCCAGCAGCTGTATTTTGGACTACCTGTGCATTGTTTATTGAAGAGGCAGGACAACCAGCTAACAGTGCATTACAATAGTCCAGTCTAGAGGTCATGAATGCATGAACTAGCTTTTCTGCATCAGAAACAGGCAATCTTTCTAAGATGGAAGAATGCTGTTTTTGTAGCATGGGACATATGATTTTCAAAAGACAAGTTGCTGGCTAATATAACACCCAGATTTTTTAAGAAAATTGTAATCTACAAGATTCTGTGTACTGTTTTGGTCCAAGTAGTACAACAAGTAGTATCTCTGTCTTATCTGAATGTAATAGGAGAAAATTATTGGTCATCCAATCTTTAAAATTTTTAACACACTCTGTTAGCTTAGATAATTTAGAAGTTTCATCTGGTCTTGTTGAAATGTATAGTTGAGTATCATCAGCATAACAATGTCCGTGGCTCTCTCCAGCCCGCCGTCCGCAGGGAAGTCAAGCCCACCATTTGCGGCTCACCCAAGCCCGTAGCCATTTGTGTCTCACTCAAGCTCGCCGCCGTCCGCGGCTCCGAATTCATGCCCGCCGCCGTCCGCGTCTCCGAAGTCATGCCCGCCGCTGTCCGCGGCTCCGAAGTCATGCCTGCCGCCATCCGCAGCAAAGTCAAGCCCGCCGGCATTACTGGTGGCTTAGGAGGGTATGTGTTGGAGCCCAGCTCTAGAGCCCACACCTCGACAGTGCCCTCCCCGAGCCCGCTCCTTGTAAGCACCCTCCAGAGCCCGCTCTTCGCAATTGCCCTCAAGTGCCCGCTCCTCCAGGGCCCGTTCCTCCAGTGTCCGCTCCTCCAGGGCCCGTTCCTCCAGTGCCCGCTCCTCCAGAGCACCCTCAAGTGCCCGCTGCTCCAGAGCACCCTCAAGTGCCCGATTCTCCTGAGTGCCCTCCATAGCCAGCTCCTCCAGAGCGCCCCCCAGACTTCTTAGATTTCCCCAAGAAAATGATTTTTTTCGGGGGGGCATATGCCCGTGGCCAAGCCGGCTAGGGCCACGGTGGATCCGCCTGATTAGATCATTCTGTTCCATCTTTGTTTATTAATTATCTCATTAGTTCCCTTTGTTTGGTTCAGGTATATAAGTCCTCAGTTCTCCCTCAGTCTTTGTCAGATCTCAGTTATGTTTAGTGTGTGTGTGTGTTCTCCACGTTTCTAAGTTTGGCTATTAAATGTTCCTATTACGAAGATTTCTGAGTCTCCTGCGTCTTCCTGCCTGACACACTGTGACAAATGGACACTTGCTGAAGGAATGTTTTCAGTGGTCAGTGGTGTTTATATGCACATGGGCCTCAACATTCACTCTGACAGAAGAACTGTTCACTGGTGATGTTGAGCTGCCTTCAGATCACCACATTCAACAAATTCAGAATGTTTTTATTTACTTTTTAAATTTGTGTTCTGCTCTGTTTATAATAATTATGAAAGGATGGTTAAGGCTGTATGTTGGCATCTCTGTGTGGTCCTGTTTGGTATTGCCGCTTGACTTGTAGTTATTTATAAATGTATAGAAAATGTATAGAATGAATATATTTTTTTCCCTCCAGTTTTTAATTAATTGTGAATTATGAAAAAAAAAAGTATTAATTTATATTGAAAAAGCTCATAGAAAATATAGTTTGTTGGGAATCATCCTCAATCTTTAACTTGGTGAAACAATTATCTTTATTTAAAATGTTTTAAGTCTTAATAATTGTACTTTTGTTATACTGGGATAAATCATGTATGCTAAAATTGTTGGATGTGGCACCCCACCTAGAAAAATGTCCACCAGCCGTCAATGGTAACAAATATGCACATTCCAGCGTTGTTATTCTTACCATTATTTATACTTATACTTTATAATTTACATTTCATTATTTAATGTCTTATTCCCTGTCAGGACAGAAACACAAAATTTTGTCATTTTACCAATGCATTACTAACATTCCAAACCATTTCCATAATACCTTTAGCAGTGTCCTGAACACACAGAATTCAAACATGATGAAACATTTTGGAACATGTCCTAAAGAAAGCAAAACTTTATAATTATTGAGAACAGGCTCTGAGATTACAGGTAACACCTCATTCAGTAGCTCAGTGGGTACATGATCTAGCATACATGTTTTTTGTTTTGATGCCTTGATGTCTGTTGTTTGGTGTCATTAAACGGGTTAACTTGTATTTGTCTATTTTAGATATGATGACACAAAGTGGAGAGTCAATAACTAAATGAAATGGAAGAGAAAGATCAGTGTGGAAAACATGATTTCACAGATGGAGAAAAATAGTTTAGTTGCTCACAGACTGAAAAGACTTCCTCACAAAACTTGGCTCAAAAGACTGGAACTAGAAGTTATTTCACCTGCCAACAGCGTGGAAAAGGTTTCAACAGAAAAACAAAACTTACAAAGCACATGAAAACTCACACTGAAGTGAAGCCATTCAGATGAAATCAGTGTTCAAAGAGCTTCAGAAAAATGGACTACCTTAACAGGCACTTAAAAATTCACTCTGGTGAGAAACCTTTCACATGCCAACAGTGTGGGAAAAGTTTCACACAAGCAGAACATGTTAAAGGCCACGTGAGAATTCACACTGGAGAGAAGCCGTTCACCTGCAAACTGTGTGGAAGGAGTTTCACTGACAAGAGAAACGTAAACCAACACATGAGCGTTCACACTGGAGAGAAGCCTTTCACCTGCCAACAGTGTGGAAAGAGTTTCACACAAAAAGGACATCTTAAAATCCACATGAGGATTCATACTGGAGAGAAGCCTTTCACCTGCCAACAGTGTGGAAGGAGCTTCAGTGAAAAAAGACACCTTAAAGTCCATATGAGTATGCACACTGGAGAGAAGCCTCACACCTGCAAATTGTGTGGTAAGTGGTACTTCACTGTAAAAATAAATGTAAAACTCCACATGATAATTCACACTGGAGAGAAGCCTTTGACTTGCCAACAGTAGCTGCATTTAAATGGACCCTATAATCCTATCGTAATAGGACTAGAAGCACAATCGGAATAAAAAAGTCACATGTAAACACATCAATCGGATTGAATTGGCCAGATCTGATTAGAATTTCAATCGGATCATAAGGGGTGGTTTATTCCTTTTGTAATCCGAACGAGAGGACATGTAAACACTTGATCGGATTGAAAACCGAAACTGGAAAGTACTGCGCATGTGCAGTGATGTAAAAATAGCGTAATGACGTATGACGCACGGAACGAGCTGTTCTTCCTGGTGAATGAAAGTGTTATAAATGAGTGTCCAGTCATTCTAAAATGCTGCTTTCACTCAGCGTCTGTGAAGTGGAGCAGGACAACGTCCCACCAGTCCTTGTTTAAGACTCTCATTCACAGACGACTGTTTTTGGGCACGGGAAGGGACAATTTTACTGCTTTCTAACTGCACAATAGTTAATGTGCTGGTCGTCGACTAATTAGGACCTGAAGTAAATAAATATCAAGTGTGCTTTTTTAAACAGTATGCGACAACAGCGGGAAACTGAATATTCATGCAGTGTGCGCATGTCAAAAGATTAAATCCGATCAGAGGCTTGTGACATATAAATGCTCACATCAACCCGATCACTTTATTTGGCGTTCATGTAAACACTACATTCGGATTTGACAATCAGAATAAATTAATTCGGATGGAAGCAAAAAGTGTCCATGTAAACGTAGCTACTGTGGGAAGAGTTTCACTCATAAAGGAAACCTTCAAAAGCACATACAAATTCACACTGGAGAGAAGCCTTATACATGCACTCAGTGTGGAAAGAGCTTAGCTGAGAAAAGAAATGTAAAACTCCACATGAGTGTTCATACTGGAGAGAAGCCTTTCACTTGCCAACAGTGTGGAAAGAGTTTCACACAAAAACAACATCTTAAAGTCCAATGAGAATTCACACTGGAGAGAAAGCTTTTTCTTGCCAACAGCGTGGAAAGAGCTTCTCACAAAGAGCACATCTTAAAGTCCACATGAGAGTTCACACTGGAGAGAAGCCTTTCACCTGCCAACAGTGTGGAAGGAGCTTCACAACAGAAATAAACCTCAGGTATCACATGAGATTTCACACCGGAGAGAAGCCGTTAACTTGTGATCAGTGTGGAAAGAGTTTCAAACATAAAAGATCCCCTAACTGTCACTTGAGTTCTCCCAAGTAGTGTGGAAAAAGTGCCAGCCTAAACCAGGGGTCAGCAACCTTTATGTCATGAAGTGCCATTTTTAAGTTTCCCAGTTAATCCCTTTGAAACATGCCAGATACCATATATTTTAAATATGTGGCGGGTCAGATCTGTGGTGATGCGTGTTGCAGTAGTGATGTCACATCCGGTTGAAGCAAGCCGTTATAACACACTCTGGCATGTTTATTTTTTAGCATTTTGAGAAGAGAAAAAATTACATACAGTATGTGACTTCAACAACCAGATGCATTTTGTCCAGTTTCATCTGGAATGTGGAAAAATGCCCTCTCTTTCAGAGGGCATTTACCCCTGATCTTTTTTTTTACGATTGGATAGCTATGCGATCAGAGAAAACACATGAATTGACCAGGTACACATGAACTGAGTCTCCACATGCATCACAGCCATTTTGATGTGTGTGGAATGTGAACAGGGACTCTTGTCTGCATTGATAGCCTAGTGCAGGGTCATCAAACTCAGTCCTGAAGGGCCACTGTCCTTCAGAGTTTAGCTCCAAAACCAATTAAACACACCTGAACAGCTCATCAAGGTGTAACTAGGCATACTAGAAACTTTCAGCCAGATGTTTTGGAGCTGCTTGGAGCTAAACTCTGCAGGACAGTGGCCCTCCAGTACTGAGTTTGGAGACCCCTTGCCTAGTGGTTAACGCAGTGACATACGGAGCAACTGCCCATGTTTGAATCCTGACTCGTAGTCCTTTGTCTATCTCGTTCCCCTCTCTTCACCTCCATGCTTTCCTGTCAGTCTCTACTGTCCTGTCCTACATAAAGCCCAAAAATTGCACGATCTTCAGCTGTCCCAGATGAAAGATTGGCATCGTGAAACAACTGTGTTTTTTCTGTGATTATGGCTCCTAGACGGTGGTTCTGTGTCGTACAGTGAGAGAGGTTCAAAAGATGGCCGTTGTCATGGTCTTGTGACCAAAGATAGCCAACGATACAGCATGATCATCGCACAGTGTGTTTGCTGTTACGATCCACGTTTGCTGACCAACCAATAAAAATGTGACATGAAATCAACGCGACATGGCGCTAAAACATAAAACTGCTTACCTCACAAGCTCTTATCCATTCCTCTTTCGCAGCTTCCACTTTTATTCAGCACACATAAAAACTACAACTGCTAAAGTGTTATTTATCATGCTCTTTTTGTTTACCACTAGCGCATGCTGATGACATTGTATTCTTCTATAGAAACGTGCGTCATAGCCTACTAGTCAATAGATGTCATTGTCGTACAGTGTACACACATGTCGTAGCCAAGTTTATTAAATCCATGTCGCACAGTTTGATATGCAATGATCTTATAGGATTGCTCAAATCGTGCAGTGTGTCTCGGGCTTAAGCTGCCAGTAACTTAATAAAACAAGGAAACCTCAAAATGTAGATCTGTATGCAGGTGGGAGGTACTTTATCAGAATGAAACGAACAAAGACAATGAGAAATTTAAGTGGTTTTATTTTGCATTTACATTCTTGTGACATTTTATATTGCATTGCTGTTTGGAACACTTACAAAATGTTGATCTTTATTATTTAACTAATTTCTTGATGTTTGTTTGCTTTTTTTTGACAATTTGTATAAAATTGTACAAGTAAACCCCATACAAGTGAAAACACACAAAAAAAGTCATAGAATTATTTCCTTTGTGGTCCTTTTTTATGTCCAATAAAAACTATTATTTGCATGTGGTTGTCAGTGTTTTTTTTTTTTTTTTTAAGAAATCCCTATTAGGTTATATGGCACATATCTTCACTCAGTTGTTCACCACACTCATCTACTATAAGGAATATAAATCAGGGAGGACACACATAATCACAATTCATTTTGCCAGTTGATAACGTTTTGTAAAATATTACTTTTACCATTGACTATTTTACCATTGTTTTTTTTTTTTGTTGAGTCTGTTGCCCTATATAAAAAGTTTAATTATACGGACAAATGTTTGTTGAATTAAACATTGATAAATCTATTAAAAAAGTAAAAAAGATCAAATAAAATATATATGTGTGAAGCCATTTACAAAATCTCACAGATTGTTTTCATTGCACAATAAAAATGTAAATATGTATTTCACCAAGAATTTAACTCTGAACATCGTTGATATGTTTTAGTATTTCTATTTGAATATGTTTGCACATTTCTGATTTTAGCTTGTGAACGAGACTTTTATTTTGGAGGGGAGATATGACATCATAAGGCTGTGCCACACTCCTGCTCTGTTGTGATTTGGCTGAAGAAAGGTTTGTGTTTTGAGTATTTGAACTGTTCAGGCACTTTATGCTTCTAATGAGAACTCTTAAATTTATGTTTTATTACTGAATGCAACATTGTAATGCTTTGTATAACATTTTAGAAGGTTTTATTTTATTTTTTTAAGGTAAGTGCATCTGCACATGAGTAACACATTTATTTTCTTTGTTAATTATTCTCATCTTGTCCAAACTCACAGAAAAACATCCACGTGACACACTATTATAAAGATGGCGTTTATTAAAGAGGAAAGTGAAGACATTAGGATTGCAGAAGTATTCAGCATCAAACATGAAGATACTGAGGAACAAACAGGTTGGTTTCTTTCTCAAAGCTGAACTCAGTCATTTGATTCTTATTCACAGTACAGCTCTACAGAAATGAATGATATTTATGAAGAATGTCATATGATTTTCCTAATTATGGCTTTTATTTGACCTGGAGTGTAGGCCAGGGCCGGTTCTAGACATTAGGAGCTCCCCGTGTGAAATATTATTACAATTTAAAATAATGTTTTTCTATTTTACTATACTTTAAAATATATTTCTGTGATGCAAAACTGAATTTTCATCAGCCATTACACCAGTCTTCAGTGTCACATGATCCTACATAAATCATTCTAATATGCTGATTTATTATCAACGTTACAAACAGTGCTTAATGTTTTTTTTTTTTTTAAGGATTTTTTAATTATTAAAAAGATACTTAAAAATAAAAAATATAAATGTTTTATAAGAATATAAGTGTTCACAATCACTTTTTATCTATTTAACACATCCTTGCTGATTATTATTATTTATTCATTTATTTGATCAAATAAATGCAGGCTTGATGAGCATAATACATTTCTTTCAAAAACATTAAAACTGGTAATGGGTCCAAACTTTTGACCAGTATTGTATGCACATATTAATCAAACTTTATCTAAGGTAATCTCTTTGTTGTTCGATGATGTTGTTATAATTTTGCTGTTTTATTTAATTTAATCAAGTTTCAGAATACCACTTCAGTAAGTGCTTTTATCATTTTTCCTAGCTGGGTCTGGGCAGGATTTCTCCCTCCCATTTAATCAATATTGACTACAGATATTGTCATATTATTATTTACAATAATATGATATTATGTATTGCATTGTTACCTTAAATATGACATATATTTACACAAATCAAGTATAACAGAAAGACACGATCACTACTAAGCAGAAAAAGGTTTAGTTAGTTGAAACTGAAATTATAAGTGTTATGTTACAGCAGTAATCCTGTAATCATCAGCCAAATTTAGAAGATACACCTGAAATCCTTTATTTTCAATAAAAATGTTCTAGTGTGTTTGCTTTTTAACTTTGAATACAAACTTCTCTGCTTTTACTTTTGTAGCTATTTTGCTAGTCAGCTCCAAACGCGATGTCATTTATTGAACGCACAAATACAAAGCATCGCGTCTGGGCACGTCAACTGCGCTCGCGCTCTTTTAAACTCGTAATAAAGCGGTCAATGATCTTTCCAGAAATGATGCTGATCGACAGAACAATTTTATTTTTAGAATACATTGCAATCACTCCAAAAAAGATGACGACAAATCACACACCTGCATTAGGAGCTGTACTTCTTTGCCTGACTATTTAGTCTTTTGCATCGCATATTTCGCAGCACCTGAAGTATGTGGTCTTTACGCAAACATTCAGAAGGCGGGACCTGCTTTGAAACTGCAACATTAATTGGTTTAATTGCAGATGAGTGACAATTCAGCAATATCCAATGAACAATGAGGCTAGAATTTCTGCCCGTCTTGACTGATGGACTGGCGTATATATAGCGCTATTAACAATACAAATTGTGTCAAAGCAACTTCACAATATCAAAATAGGAAAATAGAGTGTCAATAATGTAAATTGACAAGATTAAACACTCAATTTTTCAGTTAAAGGCAGTTCATCATTGAATTCAATGATGTCATCGTCCAGTTCAGTTCAGTTTAGAATCAGAATCAGAATTAGCTTTATTGCCAGTTATGTTTGCACATACGAGGAATTTGTTTTATTGACAGTAGCTCCACAGTGTGACAGAATGACAGCGACAGGATAGGACACAGATAATAAAAAAAATGATGTACAAATATACAAAATGGACAATATGCAAAATAGCACAAACACAATATACAAAATAGACAATTCAGTATGTACAGGTAATGTTAGGTGCAAATTTGAAATGTAATAAGTATGTGTTAAATAAAAAGTATGACAGTGTTGCGTGTTTCATGTTTATTGTTAAGAGTTCAAATGTTCATGAGATGGATTGCCTGAGGGAAGAAACTGTTCCTATGTCTGGTCGTTCTGGTGCTCAGAGCTCTGTAGCGTTGACCAGATGGCAACAGTTCAAAGAGGGAGTGTGCTGGATGTGAGGGGTCCAGAGTTATTTTGTCAGCCCTTTTGCTCACTCTGGATGAGTACAGTTCTTGGAGAGTGGGGAGGGTTGTACCAATGATTCGCTTAGCAGTCCGGACTACCCTCTGTAGTCTTCTGAGGTCAGATTTGGTAGCTGAGCTGATACAGACAGTTATTGATGTTCAGAGGATGGATTCAATGATGACAGAATAGAACTGTTTCAGCAGCTCCTGTGGCAGGTTGAACTTCCTCAGCTCAGACTCAGACTCAACTTTATTGTCCCGTAGGGAAACTAAGATTGCAGCAAAGTGCCAATACACTAACCATATCCATGCACACATAACCATTACACACTTAAAAGCATACAATGTATACATACAAATTCCCAAACATTAAAATTCAACCAAGCGCTACTCAAGTTCAAAAATTGTGGGTACCAATACATTATCCTCCCCACCAGACGTATTCAATAACTTAATGGCCACAGTAACAAATTAATCTTTAGTTATTTTCGTCCTGCATACAGGAACTCTAAAACGACGGCCTGATGGCAACATGTGAAACTCAGTATGTAGTGGGTGGTCAGTAGTACAGAGAATAACCTGGGCTTTCTTAACAACAGAATTTTGAAAAATTTCAGTAGGCCCAGTTTGATTAACACCGATAATCTTGCCTGCCACCTTCACAAGGCTACCCAACCTATTCTTATTTGACAGACTCAAGTTACCATACCAAGCTACAATGCAAAAGGAAAGAACAGATTCAATAAATTGTTTGTAAAACAGTGACATCATAGAGGAGCAAACACTAAAAGATTTTAATTTCCTCAGAAAAAACAATCTTTGTTGAACCTTTTTACCGACAGCCAAGGAGTTAGGTTGAAAAGTCAACTTATCTATAACTACCCCCAAGTATTTGTGTATCAACAATTTCAATGTCCAAACCTTTAATTGTTGTAATCCAGGGGCTAGGAGAAAACCTCCTGTAATCAATCACCATATCCTTCGTTTTATTAACATTCAACTTAAGAGAAAATCGGTCACACCACGAAATTAAGTCCTCCACGACAGGACCATGCCCCAAATCCTGTTCGTGGAGAAGACTCACAATCACTGAATCATCGGCATATTTTATGATATGACTATTCTCATACATGCTCCAGCAATCATTTGTATACATAATAAACAAGAGAAGCTTGCGAAGGAAGTACAACCTCTGCTGGGTCTTTTTGACAATGGAGTCAATGTGAATGTCCCACTTCAGTTCCTGAGAGATGGTGCTGCCCAGGAATCTGAATGACTCCACTGCAGTCACAGTGCTGTCCATGATGGTGAGTGGGGGGAGAGCAGGGGGGTTTCTCCTGAAGTCCACAATCATCTCCACTGTTTTGAGCGTGTTGAGCTCCAGGTTGTTAAGACTGCACCAGACAGTCAGCTCCTTTACCTCCTGTCTGTAAGCAGACTCATCACCATCCTGGATGAGGCTGATCAATGTGGTGTCATCTGCAAACTTCAGGAGCTTGACAGAGGGGTCTTTAGCTGTGCAGTCGTTGGTGTAGAGGGAGAAGAGCAGTGGGGAGAGAACGCAGCCCTGAGGAGCTCCAGTGCTGATCGTATGGGTGTTGGATGAGAATTTTCCCAACCTCTCTATCTGCTGCCTGTCTGTCAGGAAGCTGTTGATCCACTGACAGACGGAGGTGGGGACGGAGAGCTGACTTAGTTTGGGCAGGAGGAGATTTGGGATGATAGTGTTAAAGGCTGAGCTTAAGTCCACAAACAGGATCCTCACATAAGTCCCTGGTCTGTCCAGGTGTTGTAGTATGTAATGCAGTCCCATGTTGACTGCATCATCCACAGACCTGTTTGCTCTGTAGGCAAACTGCAAGGGGTCCAGTAAGGGTCAAGTGATGTCCTTCAGATAAGCCAAAACCAGTTTTTCAAATGACTTCATACCACATATGTTAGAGCCACAGGTCTGTTGTCGTTAAGTCCTGGTATCTTGGGTTTCTTTGGGACGGGGATGATGGTGGAGTGTTTGAAGCATGAGGGGACTTCACACAGCTCCAGTGATCTGTTGAAGATCTGTGTGAAGATGGGGGCCAGCTGGTCGCACAGGATTTCAGACAGGCTGGTGTCACACCGTCTGGACCTGGTGCCTTCCTTCTCTTGTTCTTTTTGAAGACCTGGCGCACGTCATCTTCTCTTATCTGCAGTTCAGGTGTATGGGAGAGGGGGGTTGCAGGATGTGTGAATGGTGTTTTTTCAAACCTGCAGTAGATCTCATTCAGATCGTCTGCCAGTTGTTGATTCTCCACAGTGCTGGGGGATGGTGTCTTGTAATTGGTGATGTCTTTCAGACATTTCCACACTGAAGCCGTGTCACTGGAAGAGAATTGGATCCTTAGCTTATCGGAATAATTCCTCTTTGCCACTCTGATCTCCTTTTCCAGTGTGCATTTGACCTGTTTATACAAGACTCTGTCCCCATTCCTGTAAGCATCTTATTTGGCCTGACGGAGCTGTCTGAGTTTAGCAGTGAACCGTGGTTTGTCGTTGTTATAAGTTAGATGAGTCCTGGTAGGAATGCACATATCCTCACAGAAACTGATATAAGATGTTACAGTCTCTGTGAGCTTGTCCAGATCGTTTGCAGCAGCTTCAAAAACACTCTAATCAGTATGGTCGAGACAGGCTACAGTCCTTAATATAGGTTTAACTGATTTCAGTTTTTGCCTGTAGGCCGGAATAAGATGAACCAAACAGTGATTAGAGAGTCCTAAAGCTGCCCGTGGGACAGAGTGATATGCATCCTTTTTTGTTGTGTAACAGTGATCCAATATATTACTGTCTCTGGTGGGACATGTAACATGCTGTCTGTATTTTGGCAGTTCACGGGAGAGATTTGCTTTAAAGTACCCTAGAATGATTAAAACAGAGTCCAGGTGTTGTTGTTATGTGTCTGTGATCTGATCAGCTAATTTCTGTAAAGCTGAGCTCACGTGCGATTGTGGTACATCTGTACTCCACCTTCCATTGATGTAGAAGCATGTCCCGCCACCGCGTGATTTCCCCGTTGAATCCGCGTCGCGATCTGCTCTGATCAGCTGGAAATTAGGCAGATGTAACGCGCTGTCTGGAATGGCGCCCTTCAACCAGGTTTCTGTGAATCACAGAGCAGCAGAGTTTGAGAAGTGTTCCTGTGGCTCAGTGGTAGAGCATTGCGTTAGCATCGCAAAAGGTTGTGGGTTCAATTCCCAGGGAACACATACAGATAAAAAAATGTATAGCCTGAATGCACTGTATGTTGCTTTGGATAAAAGCGTCTGCTAAATGTAAATGTATGAATGTATGTAATGTAATGTATAATGTAAGTCCTTGTTTAACCGGGAAAGCAGGAGGAGTTCGACTGTTTTGTTGGGTAGAGAGCGGAGATTAGCTAGATGGATGCTAGGCAACGGCATTCGAAATCCGTGCTGTCTGAGCTTCATGAGCACGCCGGCTCGCTTCCCCCATCTGTGCGTCCTAAAGCGTCTAAACAGCGCCACCGACTACTATGTTCAGCAAAACATCTGATTAATCGAAAACCGGTTGGAGATTTTGTGGTGTGTTCTGCCAAATGTTCAGCAGTTCTTCCCTGGTGAAACTGATCGTGTTTGACAAACAAAAAAAAAACAGGTAAAACTAAAACAACTGGAGAGCCAAGCACAATGACTGCCATGTGCTTTAAATAGTATCTGTGCAATCAAGTCGACGATATCGCTGGAAATGAAGTGTCCCTAACTAAGCAAGCCAGAGGCGACAGCGGCAAGGAAACAAACCTCCATCGGTGACAGAATGGAGGAAAAAACCTTGGTAGAAACCAGGCTCAATCGGGGGGCCAGTTCTCCTCTGGCCAGATGAACCAGCAGTTCAATTCCAACTGCAGTAATGTCAGATTGTGCAGAGGACTCATCTGGTTCCTGTGGTCTTGTCCTGATGGCCGTCTAGGTGACGAGGTCTTCACTGGGGATCTGTCTCTGGGGCTCATCTAGGTGTCCTGGTCTTTGCTGACATTCAGGGCTGTAGATTCACCTCATCTCTAGGTGCTGATCCACCATTTGATCTGGATACAGATTGGATTGGGTGGCTAAGGTGACCTCAGAATAAAGGCCTTTCCACACTGAGAGCGATGCGAAAAAGTGAGGTGAATCACCTGCGGATGTTGCTTTCACACCGAGAGCAAAACGAATGTTCGTCTTCTGCTAATTCATGCCTGCACGCTAGGCGCCGCCGACTAGCAATGCATTTTTCTTCATGTAGCGTATGTATCTCGTGTGGTTTACATTGTCTGCTGCTCAATATACAGCATTAAATTAAGATAAATAACTTTTCTTCATCAGAAACACAAAATATCCATAATGCTTACAAGAATGCATTTGAAAACATCAGAAATTCGCATCAAGCTACATTGAAAATGTATGTAATTATTAATGTTTTTGCTCAAAACCCACTTTAAATCATCATCGAGTTCTTGTAATAACTCCCGATTGTGAAGCATTCACTCTTCTCTCTTGCGGAAAAAGTCCTCTGCTTCAGTGTTTTTACGCTTGTGCTCAATACAGACTTCTGAACTTTTAGCGCCACCGCGTCGACCTTTTTGGTAACAGCAGTTGCTCTGGCCATATGATGTAATGTTCAAATCTTATTGGATGGCCCGTGTTTTCGCTTTGTGAAACTGAAAAGAGCACACTCCCTCTTCCTGTTGCTGTCTGGTCGACGCTTCAGAGCTCTGAGCACCAGAAAGGCCAGGCACAGGAACAGTCTCTTCCCTCAGGCAATCCATCTTATGAACACCTGACAATAATTGTGGAACACACAACACTATTATACACTTATACACTTATTTATCTAACACACATACTTAGTTTACATTTCGAATTTGCACATAATATACCTGTACATACAAAACTGTCTATTGTAATATACCTGTACATACAACTGTCAATTTGTATATTGTTATTCCCTTTTTACATGTTCTATTCTTTTATTATCTGTTTTGTTCTGTCACTGTCATTCTGTTGCACTGCCAAAGCTTCTGTCACGAAAAAAAATTCCTCGTATGTGTAAACATACCTGGCAATAATGCTCATTCTGATTACGATTCTGAAACCACGCCTTCTTTAGTTGCTTGACCATTTGAGCTGCATTATGCAAATATTTCCACGTCGTGACGTAGACATGTGGGGGCGTGTTTTCATGAGGCGTTTTAGCCTGGATCAGCCTTCTCTTTTAGATTGAATAAATCCTTTTGTGGGAGACTTGAGCTTAGTAACTCTGCAGATATTATACATGCACAAACAGCTACATAACACACAAAATAAAAGGAAAACAAGAAAACGCATCATATGACCCTTTTAAAATGAAACCTTTAAAAGACACATGAGAATTTACACTGAAGAGAAACCTTTCACCTGCAAACACTGTGGAAAGTGTTTCACTGAAAAAAGAAAGGTAAAACTCCACATGAGCGTTCACACTGGAGAGAAAGCCCATATACCATATATTGTAAATATTTGTTCAGTTTTCACATTGACTCCTCTGTGGTGGGCCAGATCTGTGGTGATGTGTGTTGCAGTAGTGCTGTCACATCCGGTTACCACAAGCCGTTATAACACACTCTGGCATGTTTATTTTTTTAGCATTTTGAGAGGAGAAAAGTCTACATACACTGACCAAAATTATAAATGCAACACTTTTGTTTTTGCCCCCATTTTTCATGAGCTGAACTCAAAGATCTAAGACTTTTTCTATGTACACAAAAGGCCTATTTCTCTCAAATATAGTTCACAAATCTGTCTAAATCTGTGTTAGTGAGCACTTCTCCTTTGCCGAGATAATCCATCCACCTCACAGGTGTGGCATATCAAGATGCTGATTAGACAGCATGATTATTGCACAGGTGTGCCTTAAGCTGGCCACAATAAAAGGCCACTCTAAAATGTGCCTATGTTTTAAAAATCATAATTTGAAGATCAATGTAAATCATTCATTGATGAATGAAAAAGTTTCAGAGATGTATTAAAATGTACTAGATTTATTTATATTTATATATAGATTTATGATTTATAAAACTGCATCAAAATGATCAATGTTGTATAGCAATTGTCTACTTTCTGCTACATCAGGGTTCATGTTGTGATGTCTTTTCACATTTCTTTTTTTTATGAGTTAATGAAAATAAACCATTTTTACTTTTATTTCAGAGTTGATTGAAGAAAATGAGGAGAATGAAGAATTTAGTGAAGTTGAGGGAAAAAATCACTTCAGAACTGGAAAAAAAACTCTGAGTTGCTCTCAAACTCAGAAAGATTTAAAGAAAAGAAGAGCCAAGAAATCTTTCACCTGCACTCAGTGTGGAAAGAGATTAACGAGCAAACATAATCTTGATGTTCACATTAGAGTTCATACTGGAGAGAAACCTTACAAGTGTTCACACTGTGACAAGAGATTCAGTCGGTCAGGAGCCCTGAAAACACATGAGATGATCGACACTGGAGAGAAACCATTTACTTGTGATCAGTGCAGGAAGAGTTTCTCACAAAAAGGAGACCTTACATCGCATATGAGAGTTCATACTGGAGAGAAACCGCACACATGTGATCAGTGCGGGAAGAGTTTTAGACAAAAAGGACACCTTACATCACACATGAAAGTTCATACAGGAGAGAAACCATTCACTTGTGATCAGTGCGGGAAGAGTTTCTCACACTCATCAACCCTTGAGGATCACATGAGCATCCACACTGGAGAGAAACTGTACACATGTGATCAATGCAGCAAAACATTTTTGAGAGCTTCAGAACTGAAGCAGCACCTGAGAGTTCATATAAAGGAGAAGCCACATTCATGTCATTTGTGTGGAAAGAGTTTTTCATGTTTTCATTATTTAAAAGTACATCAGAAAATACACACTGGTGTGAGAGAGTACATGTGCTTTGAGTGTGAGAAGACTTTTACTACAGCGAGCCGTTTAAAACAGCATGAGATGATTCACACTGGAGAGAAACCTTACAAGTGTTCACACTGTGACAAGATATTCAGTCAGTCATCAAATCTGAAAACACATGAGATGATTCACACTGGAGAAAAACCATACAAGTGTTCACACTGTGACAAGAGCTTCAGTCGGTCATCAAATCTGAAAACACATGAGAGGATTCACACTGGAGAAAAACCATACAAGTGTTCACACTGTGACAAGAGATTCAGTAGGTCATCAAATATGAAAACACATGAGAGGATCCACACTGGAGAGAAACCATATCACTGCACCGCATGTGGGAAGCTTTTCAATCAACCTTCTTCTCTACACAGTCATACAAAAAACAATCACAGTAAGTAGATCATACTCAGATCTGATGCTGCGTCTTCACCAAATGTGACACAATAATGCATCAACTAATAAAATATAATTTGGATAAATCTGTCATAACAAGCAACATGACAAAGAAACATTATCTAAAGTTTTCACAGTGAATAAAGTTCATCTTTAAAACCAGCAGATTCAGATCAACTCAAAGATGGAGTTCCTCCTCAAAGAACAATGTCAGAAGGTTTTATTCTTGTATGTCATGTTGCTTCATGATATAAACGACATTATTGTGCTTTCTTATGAGTTTCATATTATGCTCAATTGTCTTATAATGCATATGTCACTTGCTTACTCTGTCATGAAAGAAAGCAGACGTTTTTACAAACTGTTCTTGTTCAGGAAGATGAAGAAGAGACTGTAACACTTTTAAGAGAGACTGAGATTTATTTTTTATTTTGTTCTTCATTGTGTAAGGCCTCTGTGGAACAGACCCACCAAAAAGCTGCAGAATAAACACATTCCCAAAAACAAGCTAATCCAATCAAGGGAAAAGAGAACTCCTTTGTCTCGACGAACTGAAGAGTCATTTAAGCAACATACGGTTAAGAGCTATCTCATGGACACTATGCATAAATCCAGAGTAGAAGCCCGGAAACAGGAAAAGGCAGATTTACGTGACACTCTCCAGGCCTGCAAACACCCAAGATCCATACAGCGTGACCCCTCGTGACCCCCGAGGGCAGGAGTCTGCAACCTTCAACATCAAAAGAGCCATTTTGGCCCCTTTCCCACCGGATAAAATTCTTGCACTTTAGGGCTGTGCGATTAATTTTATTGTCCATTGTGAGTTTAACTTCCAAGGATTACGAAAACAAGATATATTGATATATACAAGATATATACAAAAGCGATAAAGCGATATATTGGAGAAAATCTGATGTCAGAATTTTGGATCCATGCATTAGTTCTTAAAGTGACAGCAGCCTGTGGAGCAGTCGTGGCCTAATGGTTAGAGAGTCGGACTTGTAACCCAAAGCTGAGACCCTTGAGCAAGGCACTGAACCCCCAACTGCTCCCCAGGTTCCGCCCACTGCTCCAGGTGTGTGTTCATGATATGATATGATATGATATCATATGATAGACTTTATTAATCCCACACTGGGGAAATTCACTTGTTACTGCATACTCCACAAGACCAACCTCAATACAATAAACAAAGAAAACATACTAAAAACATACAACCATACCACACAATATTGTTATTGCAATTAAACAGTCTAGCAGGGACCTGTACCATGATGGTAGATGAACAAATTCAGAGTTATAGGATAAGTTTTGAGTTGACAAAACCAAACCACTCCAATCTAGCTTTGTTGGTACCATGATGCTGGTCATCAAATTTCTCTGTCAACTCAGGCTTGATCCTGAGTTAATGGAGCGCGTACACATGAATGTGTGACATCAGCGGTGAACAGCCAATCACAACACAGAGCAAGTGTGATTCACTTCTCGTGAGAGAGCCAGCGAGATTTAAAACTCTTTTGTTAAAGGTTAAGAGATTAAAGAATATGATGAATTTAAACGCATTTCCACTGACGTACTTGTCCATGAAAGAGGACAAATAAAGGAAATGATCTTGCTCTATCAGTGCAGTCACAAGTGAAACTTGTGAAGTTAGTTTATATAGTTGATAATATATAACGATAGAGACTCGAACATGTAAGGTCACATGTAGTCATTTTTAAAGTGTTATCTATTGATTCTTCCACTTATTTATATTACATATGATCTGTATATATTAATATTAATTTAAAATAAATGCTTTTAAATGTTAAACTAAAAGTGCTTGTGTGTAATGGAGTAATAATAATATAAATCATAGTATAATTATATAAATCATATGTAAATTGTAATTATCATTAAAGCCAGACAATTTTGTTGTATATATATATATATATATATATATATATTTTAAGGTACTTCAAAGTGAGCTTTCATTTGTAGGAAGAGAGACAGGGGGAGTGACTTTTTTTTGTGTCAGACAAGTGTCACTTTGCTCACATCTGATTGGTCAAATTTCAGTTTGAGATCTCTGACTCAGAACAGAAACTGCCCCGGAGCAGGTTAGCTGTGCAGTGTAAGTCACTATGGCAATGAACGCAGCTAAAAGCCAAGCCACTTTCATGGTAGCCTACCTAAAACCCAGGATTGGTGCAAACTAAACTGAAACTTACCTGGCTAGCCAGCTAAACCGACTTCATAGTACAGGCCCCTGCTGTTGGAAGGAAGGACCTGCGATAGCGCTCCTTCTTACACCGTGGATGTAACAGTCTATTGCTGAAGGAACTTCTCAGTGACACCACAAACTCATGCAAAGGGTGAGAGATGTGTCATAACCCGGCTCAAAGATATTCACGGCAACCCGTCAAAATAAAAGTTTGGTTAAACTTGAAGACATTGCACCAGAAATATTATGACAAGAAAGAGGAAAAAAAAAACTTTTTGTTCCTTTTTTGAAAAGTATCAATTTTGTTTATTTGGTTAGCTACAAAAGTATAATTGTTAATACAATAAGGTGCTCTAAATAGATTTTCCTGCTCCCAGCATCTAAACATGCGTGGAAATCGCGGCCACACCATTTCCACATTCTTTCCAAAAGGGCTCTGAGCAACCATGAACCGCGTTCTCTATGAAGATGGGGAAGCTGGATGAACCAAAGGATAAACAGATTTCCAGCCACTGTATTAGCTCTTCTGCTATATATGTTTATGGAGATGAAAACTAAAAAACTGCCCCGGAACAGCTATCAGCGTAGACCATAGGCACCGATCACGTTATTATTGCAGAGTGCACATTCAGTCATGAGTAGCCTCTCCGCTCGGATCGCAGGTGGATTTCCCTCACTATATGAGTGAGAGAGAGCGCCGCCGGTGTGTCCAGTTTTATGTGAACAACATTGGATGCTCTCCCTGTCTCTCAGATATTACAAGTGCGCATTATGCAGTGTGTGGGCACCGACCGGCAGAAACATAAATCTGCACCTATGGCATGGAGAACGAAACAAAACCTTGTCAGAGCCGTAATGTCTTCCTCTGGAGAAAAAAATGTTTACACCTCACCGGAAGTGGTGTTTCGTTCTTCCTGTATCTATCTTCTGTGTATTGTGCTTCCAGATTCTGAGAAATCCAGATAATTTTGCTTCATTATTTTCATTCTCATGTTGTGAGATGTTCATGTTCATTTCACTTTCTTCAGTTAAACAAGGAGAAAACTGAAGTCATTGCATTTGGAAACAAAGATGAAGTTCTCAAGGTGAATGCATACCTTGACTCTAGGGGTCAAACAACTAAAAAATCAAGTCAAAAATCTTGGGGTGATGGAGACAGACCTTAGTTTTAGTAGTCATGTCAAAGCAGTAACTAAATCAGCATACTATCATCTCAAAAACATTGCAATAATTAGATGTTTTGTTTCCAGTCAAGACTTGGAGAAACTTGTTCATGCCTTTATCACCAGCAGGGTGGATTACTGTAATGGTCTCCTTCCAAAGAAGACCATGAGACAGCTGCAGCTCATCCAGAACGCTGCTGCCAGGATTCTGACTAGAACCAGAACATCTGAGCATATCACACCAGTCCTTACACTGGCTTCCAGTTACATTTAGGATTGATTTTAAAGTACTTTTACTTGTTTATAAATCATTCAATGGCCTAGGACCTAAATACATTGCAGATATGCTCACTGAATATAAACCTAACAGACCACTCAGATCATTAGGATCGAGTCAGTTAGAAATACCAAGAGTTCACACAAAACAAGGGGAGTCCGCTTTTAGCTATTATGCCGCCCGCAGTTGGAACCAGCTTCCAGAGGAGATCAGATGTGCTAAAACATTAGCCACATTTAAATCCAGACTCAAAACTCATCTGTTTAGCTGTGCATTTGTTGAATGAACACTGTGATACGTCCGAACTGACTGCACTGTATTTTATGTATAATCACTTTCTATTCTTAACTGTTTTAAATTAATTTTAAGTCAATTTTTATATAATTTTAAAAGTTTAAACAGAAGGCTAAAGTAAGTGCTGTGATGGTAAAGAGAATGTGGGCAAAGAAAGGTAGGTGTGTTGGTTAATCAGCTGAAAGTAGGACCTCTGAGTTCTATCTGTTTGGTTTCTGGATAGGGACTGTCTGTAAGCGGAGGGAGTGCGGGAGGGGGAGAGCGATGGACTCACTCAGACGCATTGGTATAGTCTAGTTTTTGTAGTGAGCATACTGTGATTTTTCCCTCCCTCACCCGTCCCAAAGCGACACCCCATAAGCACTACACTAATGTGTACAGTATGCATCTACATGTAACTGACAGCATTCTGAAAGACTGCTTATGTGATATCAACATGTAAATGTATTATAAGCAATACAAGACAGCCAATGACATTTACAGCTGGGGAGACTGGACTGATTTTCTACTGTGTTAATCATCTAAAATTTTCCCTGAATAATATGGTCCCTGGAGCACAGGTTTTATCAGCTGGCAATTTGCAATGCCCATTTAAGAGTGCCTGTTTTTATATTCCCTAGCCTGACCTTCGGTCCACAAGGCTGGCCAGGAGTTCTCATCTCTCTCATCATCTGAAACAAGGAGATATAAACATTGTATTCAGTTTAACTGCTGTACACAGACACACACATATCTGTGTTATCTCTCCCCTTCTCCCGCATTCATTGATCCGCACACTAATGTTACTGAAGTTATTAGCTAGTTACTGTATGTTGGCCTGAGAAACTCAACATACTGTTGACTGTGTGAAAGATGCTTGGGACAGTTGACTGATCTGTCACTGCTCTTTGGGCCATACCTGTGGTTTGCAGGGCCCCAGTGCAGGTTGTACCTGTGGGCCCTGTTTGAAATAGTTTAATATATGTTTGTTCTATATATTTATTTGTGCTATTTACACAATGTTTAAGTTTTTTCAAGTTTGTAGGTGTCCAGGCACAGAAACCGAATAATTAAATATAAAATAGCATTGCTTAATCTTCACTGTATAAATTAAATATACTGTAGATTAATTCTTGTTAAACTACAAAGTAGGCTTGTTCAGTAAAGAGCTGTGAGTGATTTTCTCTGATTTAATTTTCTTGGATTAACATTAAGGACACTGACAACAGCTAGTAAATTAGGCGCGATCACTTTAAGAGACAATGCATCCATTATGATACACATCCGATTTTTTTTTTTACTCAACTGTTTGTTCACTTAAGTTTACGTTTGCTCTGTATGTGTGCACCGAACACTGCGCGTGAGTACTCATTTAAGATTTTCCGCGTCCTGTGTTTGAATGCATAGAAACTCTTTTGAACGTTTAAATGGGCAAGGCATAAAAACACGTTCAAATGATAAGCTTTCGTGGCCATGCGCAGCAGTGGCACATTTTTAGGATGGCCTCAGCCAGTCAGATGAAATGAAAGAGTTGCACAATAGCACTGGTCATCAACTGAAACACAGCGTGATTTTCAAAAAGTCAGTAGCTTTGATCGCAACACAGACGGGGTGAATTTATGAATGAACTTGTGAAAGATCTGTCACAAAGGTGTTGTTACGTATCATCGCGCTTTTTAATGTGGGTATACGGAAATCCTTGACCTTTGCTAGTGGGTATACCTGCGTATCACGTAGACTACACCACTGATTTAACAAAATCCGCTATGGGACTGAGCTCGAATAGCTTCAGCGTCAGCGACTTTTTATAGTACAAAATCGCTGTCAATCAAAAGGAGATGCAGTCTTTCGACAGACCCTCCACTCATCACGCAGAAGCCCGGAGTCCAGGCCAGCCCACTCCTCCATTCACGCTGAGCGTCCGTGGGCGGGACATAATCGCAGCATTTATCCAATGACCGTCTAGTTTTGAAACACTGAAAAAAACTGTTCAAATCAGCCCCATTGAAGTCAATGGATGCTAGGCTTCAACAGGGAAATAATCTGTGATGCTACGGGAATGTATGAGAAGGAACTCGAGTCAGCCGACCTGCTATATGTAGCTGATTCTGAACGAACTCGTCTTCGAGATGAACGTGTTCTAACGCATTTTTAGTCAATAAAATGTTAACACAATAGTACATATTTGACCATGAATTTTTTGACATTATAGGGGAAGCCGAGCTTCCCTTGCAGTCTTAAATAAATCCCCACTGCTACACTCACATACACAGTGGTGGCCAAAACTATTAGAACTATGGTATTTTCAGCAGCATAAAATGCTTTTAAGTCAGTTATTTCTATTTTTTGCTGTAATGTATCTGTAGGAAATATCAGTTTACATTTCCGAACATTGGGTCTCATTCACTAATAATTGTGTACGTTTTTCGTATTTATACGCACATTTGAACTTCTCATGAAAACTTTCCGTCTAATTCACAACACATGCGTACACACATGAGCTTGTCCGCGTCCACGCTGTCCGTGTATGCGTCCGGATTGCGCACGCGGAAAGTATAACACAGGCTTAATGCGGCAGGCGCGATCTCTTTAGCACCTCAGTTAAAGCAGCAAGTGAACCCATTATATCTTTCTATGTACTACTATAGTACGAAATGAACATGATTTAACATCAAAAGGTAGGCTATTTTATAAGAGAGCCTACAGTACAACTTACTGAAATGTTTCATGTAAAAGCTCATTCAGTGTTTCAAACTGAGGAAAACGTGTAAAGCTTGTAAACATTGCATTGTGATAATACATTTACCTCAGAATAACCACTCAGTGTCCATAAGCTCATCAGTAAAAATAACTATAAAGAGTAGGGGTCGACCGACATGCATTTTTCAGGGCCGATACCGATTATTACAGACCAAGTAGACCGATAACCGATATTTTGAACCGATATATATGTCTGGTGTAAAAATGAAAATTAATGTAAAAATGAAGAATAACAAGGGCTCTGACAAAAACTGCCTTCCTTGGTGTTGGTTGCACTTTTTACTCTTGTCTTGCTCCATGCATCCATCTACAATAAGGGTAATATAAAGAGAGAGTTAAAAGTGGGGCCACTGTAGGGCTGCACGATATATTGCATGCGATTGTCATGTGCATCTCTTCAGTAAAGCCGGTTCTGTGATTAGTATTAAATCTCCATCACATGCTTTCCAACCCAGTAGATGGAGCGGAAGTTAATACACAGAGCCGTAGTTCACTGACAAGCTACGTAATTCATGCTCATAATCACAGATGAATCGCCTTCGATAATGAACGTGATATCGCGTAGCTTGTCAGTGAACTACGGCTCTGTGTATTAAATGCCGCTCCATCTGAAAGCAGGTGATGGAGATTTACTGTTAATCACAAAACCGGCTTTACTGACGAGATGCACATGACTATCGCATGGAATATATTGTGCAGCCCTAGGCCACTGTATGCTTCATGATTAAGCCTATGAATACTGTACTACAGCTAAACAGCTTGGGGAAATGTAAGTATTTGGCTTCACTAATTTACATGTTGGAAATGTATGTGTAATAATAGCATAACCTCTCATAATTCTTCATTAATTATTTTCTGATGATTAAATCATAACCTACAAGAGGTGACTATTCAATTCATCATCTAATGCACATCAATTGATTAACTTAAAAAGAAAAATGTATATAATAAGTGTAAATAATGTAATTGTCTTCATAGCTCCATTGTAGAAGTTAAGAAGACTGCAACTATTTTAATGAAAATATAACACTAATAGCCTGTTATAGGCACACTTGGTTCAATAGCCTATTGAAATGTCACAATTTTTGTCATCCTAATCTTGGCCTATGTGACAGTATCTTAATCTTGGCCTATGTGACAGTATCTTAGTCTTGGCCTATGTGACAGTAATTTACATTAGTTTTAATTTACAGTGCAGTGCAAATGAAGGCATAAAACATTAATTTAATTTATCTTTTAATCAAATCAGTTAAACTTTAGATTTTTGGCAAACAAATGGGTTTACTATTAAAATTAAAACATGGAAGAAATAGCATATTGTGTGATTATTCTTTTAAACAAAAGTTGTAATAATTGTAGTAGTATTAGTAGATAAACCGAACTTTTATTTTGACGGGTTGCCATGAGGACCTCTTAAGTTTCTGTAGCCTATGTATGATATGACGATCTTTTTACTCAAATGAAACGGTCAAATGCTCATGAAGTAACTCTCAGAGCAGTTCTGTGGATGTTGTTCATGTATTTATGTCCTCATTTAGTGAGGCGGAAGATGCTGAAAACACAGCGCACTTCAGTGTGTGTGTGTGTAGTAAAAGCCGCGGGTCTGTGCCATTCACATATACAGAGACACGCAGAATATGCAGAATTCATATTTAAATAGTCTTTTCGTGGCTTAATGTTTACAGATACTAGTCCATAGCGTGAATCGATTTAAATGTACTTACCTACTTTTGATTAATTCATCCAAACTTTGACAAATACGTGACTCCGCGTTATACAGTAAATTCCATTTATATGACTGGATTCCGCGATTCCATCCGCGTTTTCCCCATCACGGAAACCATAAATAGATAATATTGAGGTGTTTTGCAACTTCAGTGTAGTGGATTGTGGTTTATTGCAACTTGAGCAACATCTGCTGTTGCCTTTGAGAGACAACTGATGCATGATCACTGAAGCAAGCAGCTCCAGTAAGCAAGCGCTTTCGGTGTGAGAGTGCCTTTAGTCTTCAGCGTTGATTGGTCGGACTCGTGACTCCCAACAAATCAGATGCGCGGTGGGCGGAGACTGCTCTAGCTCACAGAGTGGTGAGTTCTGACAGACTGCATCAGAGCCAAATAGCGCGTTTCAAAATTAAATTATTTTATCGGCACATCGATTTTGAAAATGACCGATAATCATAAAAATGCTTAATATCGGAGGCAATAATCGGCCAGGCCGATAATCGGTCGACCCCTAATAAAGAGGAGTATTTTGCTACATTAATGCGCTATTGCATATTAATATTTTTACTTAATCTGCTTCATGATTCAGCATGATTCGACTCCTCCTATAAAATTGCATTTTACTAATGAAGAAAAACATACTGAATGTGTGAAAGACATGACAACATTTATAGGATGCACTGAGGAGGAGCCCAAACTACACTCAGTGGCCAAGTGATGCTTATGGTCCATGATATTGGTACAGATTCTGTGTAATGAACAATTCTTTGTGACTGTATATTTCAAGTTGGAAAAGACATTTAGTTCCCACTTTAAGTGAACTTTAGTTCCTTGGTCGACCTGATCATCTACAAGATGGATTAAAATGCTGATAAAGTCAAGAAAAGATGACAAAAACACATGACAGAATGACTGAAATGTTAAAATGTAGGGAATGTTGAAACATTTTGATGAACATCTTTCATCAAAATGTTGTATAGCAATTGTCTATTTTCTGCTGTTACATCAGGGGTCAATTGTATGTCTCTTCACTTTTTTATGAGTTACTGACAAAGGAACTGTTTTTGCTTTCAGAGTTAATTGAAGAAAATGAGGAGGATGAAGAATTGAGTGAAGTTGAGGGATAAAATCACTTCAAAACTGGAGAAAACCCTTTGAGTTGCTGTCAAAGCAAACAGATAATATTAAGGAAAGAAGAGCCAAGAAATTTTTTACCTGCACTCAGTGTGGAAAGAGTTTGACATGCAAATATAGTCTTAATTTTCACATTAGACTTCACACTGGAGAGAAACCTTACAAGTGTTCACACTGTGACAAGAGATTCAGTCAGTCAGGAGACCTGAAAAGACATGAGAGTTCATACTGGAGAGAAACCGTTTACTTGTGATCAGTGCGGGAAGAGTTTCTCATACTCATCAAACCTTAAGATACACATAAACATCCACACTAGAGAGAAACTGTATACATGTGATCAATGCGGCAAAACATTTTTGTGGGCTTCAGACCTGAAGAAACACCTGAGAGTTCATACAATGGAGAAGCCACATTCATGTAATTTGTGTGGAAAGAGTTTTTCACTTCTACAACATTTAAAAGAACATCAGAAAATACACACTGCTGTGAGAGAGTACATGTGCTTTGAGTGTGAGAAGACTTTTACTACAGCAAAGTGTTTAAAACGGCACCAGAGGATTCACACTGGAGAGAAACCTTACAAGTGTTCACACTGTGACAAGAGATTCAATCATTCAGGACCCCTGAAAAGACATGAGAGGATCCACACTGGAGAGAAACCTTATAAGTGTTCACACTGTGACAAGAGATTCAATCGGTCAGGACCCCTGAAAACACATTAGATGATCCACACTGGAGAGAAACCTTATAAGTGTTCATACTGTGACAAGAGATTCAGTCACTCAGGACACCTGAAAAGACATGAGAGGATCCACACTGGAGAGAAACCTTATAAGTGTTCACACTGTGACAAGAGATTCAATCGGTCAGGACACCTGAAAACACATGAGATGATCCACACTGGAGAGAAACCTTATAAGTGTTCATACTGTGACAAGAGATTCATTCGGTCAGGACCCCTGAAAACACATGAGATGATCCACACTGGAGAGAAACCATACACATGTGATCAGTGCGGGAAGAGTTTCACAATAAAATTAAGCTTTACATCACACATGAGAGTTCATACTGGAGAGAAACCTTTCACTTGTGATCAGTGCGGGAAGAGTTTCACACAATCATCAACCCTTAAGTATCATATGAACATCAACACTAGAGAGAAACTGTACTCATGTGTTCAGTGCGGGAAAACATTTTTGAGAGCTTCAGACCTGAAGAATCACCTGAATGAATGAAGCATTTATATAGCGCTTTATTGTGTATTGTTGTACACCCAAAGCGCTTTACAATCATATGAGGGGGTCTCTCCTCAACCACCACCAGTGTGCAGCATCCACTTGGATGATGCGACGGCAGCCACAGGACAACGGCGCCAGTGCGCTCACCACACTCCAGCTACAGGTGGAGAGGAGAGAGAGATAGAGGCAATCAAGTGGATGGGATTATTAGGGAGGCCATGATTGACAAAGGCCAGTGGAGGGAATTTGGCCAGGACAACGGGGTTACACCCCTACTCTTTACGAGAAGTGTCATGGGATTTTGAATGACCACAGAGAGCCAGGACCTCGGTTTAACGTCTCATCCGAAAGACGGTGCTCTTTTGACAGTATAGTGTCCCCATCACTATACTGGGGCATTAGGACCCACAGAGACCACAGGGTGAGCACCCCCTGCTGACCTCACTAACACCTCTACCAACAGCTACCTAGTTTTCCCAGGAGGTCTCCCATCCAGGTACTGACCAGCTCAGCCCTGCTTAGCTTCTGTGGGCAACCAGTCTTGGGCTGCAGGGTGATATGGCTGTGGGCTGAATGAAATCCTCACCAAATGTGACACAATAATGCATCAAGCAATAGAATATCATCTGGATAAATCTGTCATAACCAGACATTGCAATCGACATTCAAGTTTTTACAGTGAATAAAGTTAATCTTCAAAACCAGCAGATTGAACTGTGAGATTCAGATCAACTCAAAGATGGAGTTCCTCCCCAAAGAACAATGTCAAAAAGTTTTATTCTTGTATATCATTTTGCTTCATAATTTAAATGATATCATTGTGTTTTTTTATGAGTTTCATATTATGTTCAGTTGTCTTATAATGCATGTGTGTCACTTGTAGTTTGCTTAATCTTTCATGAAGAAAAGTAGAAGTTTTTACAAACTGTTCTTGTTCAGGAAGATGAAGAAGAGACTGTAACACTTTTATGAGAGACTGAGATTTGTAATTTAGTTCTTCACTGTTGTTTTCAAAACGACTAGTTATTTTTCCACTTTTGATGTATTTAGAAAATGCAGATGCAGTATATACTGTGGTCCGTGTACTTTTGCGTCCATTCATTTTTCGTTTTTTAACCCAGACATGAAATACGGAAAATGTGGTTTCTTCTTTAATGGTTCAAACACTGATGAATAGAATAAGCAGGCACAAACAGATTTTCATTATTCAAAATTCCGATTTCTACCTTTTTTTTAGCGTCTCTATACAGACACTAGCGTCCTCTCGCGCTACCATAACTGCTTTATGAAAACCTTTAGCTTCGATATCTTTATATATATATATATATATATATTTACGCCTAAAAACATGTATGAAATACTCATTACATACTTCTTTGCAAATAACTGTATCCTGGGCAAGTTCTACGGGAGTGCTAGAGGGAATGAAATGAAAACGCAAGAGAAGGTCAGTTAAAGCAAAGGGACTTTGGTTATAGCTAGAAATATGATGACTGATATTTTCTGTTGATTTCCTGAGTGGCCATGCTTAAGTTAGAATCAACTCCAAGACAGTTTTGTTCAGTGCTGCACAATCGGGGGCCTGTTTCATAAAACAAGTTTACCAAATAAGCCAGGATTATTAGTTAGTCTGAGTTATTGTCAGCCGATTTGGTTCAAAATAACTAACTGAAATAAGCCTGGTTTATTTGGTAAACTTGTTTTATGAAATAGGCCCCAGGAGTCTCTCATTATAACAAACAAAGTGTAACATGATGTAAATAAGAGATTCATTGTGCAGTGTAGATCTTCATTGATTATAACGGATTTTTGTGAGATCTCGATAAACTGAAATGAATGACAGTTTTATAATTATTATAGGGAGCGCTTTCTTGGCTAATCCATTCAGAATATGAATAAGTTTTGTTTTTCATGATGCTGTTGGACCAGTGACAGCTGCACGCTGCAATGTTTCGGGAGTGACATCTGCATATAAATGCAGCATTAAATAACAGGGCAAAAATATGTCAACATGTATATTAAGGCTAGGGGAGAGTGGGGACGGTTGCAACATGGCTTATTTCTTCAATCAGGAATGAGCTACAGTGATGATATTCATACTGCACATGCTAAATCAGCCTCCCCTCCTTCCTGGAAATGAAATCAGGCATATGTGACCATTCCTTTTACAAAAAATAATTTTCATGGTAAAAAAGTATTTTTTTAATCATCAGAATTTTTTTGTCATACTAAGTTGTTTGCGTGAAGCATTGTAAAAACGTATGATTTATATCTGTTTTTGTAGCTTCTAATAGGCATAGCTAGCATGTGTAAATGATATTGTGTCAAGCTATTATACCAAGTTTTATCACAGCTGTCAGTGTAGGGACAGTCCCAACTTGCTGTCCCTTACCACAACATTGATACACTTGGTTAACTGCTAGTTGGTCAAACTAGTTCTTAATATTATTTGTTTTTATCCAGCCAATTTAACTTATTAAAGACCATGTCTATGCACAAATAAAGTAACTGCAAAATGATATTTAAGAATGGTTTTAATGACATTTTAATGAATGTTGCAATCCCTTTTGTGGGGTCAGTTGCAACATTTGACTTTGTCTATTCAAGTATAAATTGTGTGTATATAATCATATGTGCACGTGTTACAGCAATGTGGGTGAGTAGCCGACTGATGTTGCTTTATTGTATTAAAATTCTGGCTTTCTAATGCAAACAGTCTCTGAAAAACTAAAGGAAATGCAAAAAAGTGTTGCAATTGTCCCCACTCTCCCCTATCGTCACTGATTTCAGAAGCACCCTCAGTGATTCAGGAACCGGCCTGCCTGTATCAGATTACAACTTTATATATTTCTATTTTTGCCCCATATATTAAACCATGTGTAGCGCTCTAACACGATGTAAGGTATGCCATGCATGGTCCTCTCCGATACTGTGACCCAGATAGCACACAAAATTGACAAAATTATATCCCAGTATATAATTTAATGATGATAAAGTTCCCAGGATGTCTATTTTAAAAACCATATTTTTATTAAGTCTCTGCATTGTTCCAAAGACTCTAGTTCTCAACTGAAGGTGCGCGAGAAGCATTACTAAATTTGGCCAAAGAAAACCTGTTAAAATCGACATTTTTCTTTATTAATTTGTGCATTTTTCAAATGTTTATTAAAAGTACAAAAATTCATAAACAAAAATCTGAAAAGAAGTCAACATTTTACCTTTTCGTGAAGAATTTTGTGTGTACGGTTCTAATTTCAATTTTGGTTTTTCAGCATAGCATTTAAAAATACAATAACCATTCTTTTTTCATGTTTTTCGTCTGGGTTAAAAAACGAAAAACGAATGGACGCAAAAGTACACGGACCCTGAGGCAACTGAAGATTCATATATGTGACTTGTTCTGGCAAAATGAGTCACAATGAGCATATTTTCAAAAATAAGTTATTTTATATTTCACATTCTCTATTAAAAGACCTTCAAAATGATATATGATTTGTTGGAATTGGACGAAAAATGACTAAGCTACAGCCGTTTGAAGTTGATAAAGTCAGCAAAGTAAATTCTGAGAAAAACAGTTAAAAGTTTTCTGAAGGTTCCAAAGCAAAATCACCTAGCAACACTGCATATTTTGCTCCAATTCTTTTTTAATGATCATTAATATATTAATAATCACAATAAAGCTATTTTTTTATTTTATCTTTGTTATTAAAAATAAGAACAGATGCAAAAAATAGAACAAATATAAGAAAGAAACAAATAGTGCCTTTCTTTTTTTTCATTTTACAGCTAAACAAAGCAACGAGCATTCAAGTAAGAAAAACAAATAATCAAATGTAAAAATCAATTTAGTGTGTTCATTACAAATAAATTGATTATTAAAACTACAAAAGCAGTTCAATCAAGAGCAGAGATCTTTCCTTTTATTGTAGATTAACATTAAGACAGAAGGATTATATATTAATCTTACTGTGCACGGATCTAATATAATGTTATACATCAGATATTTTCCCAACAGTTCCCGAAACGTTCACTTAAGACATAACTGATTATGTCTGCGTGAATAGCCTACTTAAATACTGTAATTCTGTGTATACAGTAGGCTATGTGTATATTTATCAGGATCGCGAGCTGGCAGAAGCACCATTATGTGCGCGATTCATAAATCAGTCAGCGGCAGCGCGAGAAGCAAGCAGAGAAAAATGTAGGCTACTCCTCTCAGAAACCGTACAAATAAAGATAATTTTAGACGTTTAATTACTATTTGGAGCATTGGGGTTGCTAGTCGAGGGCTTAATGAACTAATTTTTGTGAAAACCTGAAATTTGACCAAAATCAACATTTTTCACTTTTTTTGTCTGTAGCTCAAAATTAGCCCATGCATATTCAGAGTCATTTTGCCAGCACGGGTCACATATGGGATTTGGCCATAAGGGCTCAACAGTGGTTTACATTTTTACTTGCCCTGCCACCAAAAATAAAATAGTTTTGTTATCATTGTTTTTGATACCAGTTCAATTTTACAATTCTCGATTCCAACTGAAGACAAGTGAACAGTCAGTAAGAACAAATTAACAAATTATAAGCAATAGCACAAATAAATAAACAGAACAAAGATGACTAAAAATAAACAATGTTTTAGGTTTTGGAGTTTGTAGATGTTCATGTACAGAAACTGAATAATCAAATGTAAAATAACATTGCATAGCCTGTTATTTTTCTGTTCAAGCGCAAGTTGTGGCAATTTGAGGCTTGTGCGCTGAGACGCGGCTCTGTGTGTGCACAGAACATAATGAATGGACCTTTCATGTCTTCTTGCCCTTTAATGCTTTAAACTCTCTTGAATGTTTAAGTCGGCAAGGCTTAAATCAGTGCAAATGATCAACTTTCGTGACAAATCCGTCCAGAGCGTCATTCACACTGGTACCAGGCCATCTGATCGGGCAGTCCTTATTGTCCAGCCGTTGGCATTAATTGTAAATAAAAAGGCTAAAATACAACTTTGATGGTAAACACTTAAAAACTTTGCTACTGCAGCACGTTACACAGGTTTTATTCATTAATATTAGTTATTGCATTAGCCGTCAAGAAGATTATGATTATGATTATAACATGATTAACAATATATTACATCTTTTATTTCTTTTGGTTGATGTTAATAAATTATTTCACATTTATTAAGGTAAATTAGTAATTTAAAGAACTGTGAAGATCCACAAGCAGAAATACATATTTTGAAGGTAAATCAGAAGTGCACAGACTGTTTTGTGAAGGTGTTGGCTATACATTTACCTTCACTAATTTACCTTACACTGTTCCTAACTTAATGTTTGTTCATAATGAATTTAACCAATGTTAACACATACAATTAAATGCTACACATTTTTAGATAGCCGTGTAAAATATGTCCGACTATGTGCATATGTGGTTCATGCAGTGATATTTGTGTATATTTTATATGACAGACCTTTAGGTTTTGGATGTTTTGTTAATGGCATTTATTAGGCCTACTTCAAAATTAAAGGCTGACGACTCGCGCTTTGTGATTCTTAAGATTGAGTGAATGTAGACTGTAGTTCTCGTTGATGAAGGGCCCCTCAAGAGGTAAAGCCCAGGGCCCCCTAACGGTGTTAATGCGGCCCTGGGTGACAGCCGTTTGCTTAGATATAATTATTTTGTTCTCTTTCCTGGAACAGCTATTATTTCTCAGCAAGTTACTCTCCTGTATCGTAAGCAGTAGACAATGGTACTCTTACATCTTACATTACTAGTTTAACTGGTATAACTTCCCCATTACCAAAAGATACAGATATTCATCTTTGGAGAGTATCACAAGTCTTTATTCATTTCAATGTTCATTTTCAAAAAATAAAAATAAACAACTGCACAAAATGACACCATTTACACCATTAGAAAATGCATGTGCAGGAAGAAAAAAAAATAAGAGTTCAAATAAAGCTTGCGTCTTTCATGAGCAACACTGCTGAGTCAATACTATTATATCACATCTTCTGGACGAGTGGAGCTGTCTTCATCAGGTCTGATGCATAGAAACATCTTCTTTAATCCACAATATCTGTTGAAGTTTGGTTTCTTGTTGTGAATGATTGTCATGATGATGATGATGAGGATGACGAGGATGAAACAGCCCAGGACTGCAGCGATGACAGAAAACCTAGATCCATGACCTGCTGCTGTGTCTGGTGCAGATGTTCCTGATAGCTTCTTGTTTAAAGATTCATCTGTAAAGGTACATGTAAAATCTTTTACAACATTGCTTAAATCATAAACACAAATCCAGCCTATCATCCTGCAGACAGTCAGACCTCACAATGTGATTTTGCTGCTGAGAATCTGATCAAACTAATTCTCTACACAAACAGAAATCTCAAATCTCAAATATGATGATCAATAATGTGTCACTGTTTAGAAATCTTCTTATACCTTAAACACTAAAATCATTGCTTGATTTAAACGTTCTGAACATACTGAAGAGCAATTTTCTGTTTTCCTGCAATATTATATCCACCTTATTTTGGAACGTGGAAGTAAATACGATGACGTACTTCCTTATAATGTGTTAGACTTCCGTTTCGCTAGACGGTAGGTAAGGAGCGATGTGGTGGGAGCACACACAGAACACTATTAAACACTGTGATGGTAAATTTATTTACAGAGGATGAACTGAAGAAGGGGCCTGCCATAATTTATGAGGGCATTTTTAATTATTTCGTTTTGTTGCTTGGAGTAGACGGGTCTTTGATACGGAATTATAAAAGCACTGAGGCATATCAGTAAGCCTACCTGCACAGAGGAAAGTTGGTCGAGTGTTGGTACATGAAACAGAAAGAAAATGTGTGTTTTTAAGGCCGGTACACACCAAGCCGACGGTTTGCCGTCGGGCAGTTCTCGCGCTTGTTCCACTCGTCGGCCGACTAAGTTTTCTCAGTGTGTTCCACTCCGTCGGCTGAAGTTGGTCCTCGTCAGCTTGTTTTCGGCCGATTCGACATGTTGAATCGGCGGCGGAGCTCGTCGGTCAGTCGGGCCATCTGATCATTCTGATTGGCTGTTCAGCTGGCGAACCAGTGCGCGCGAAAAAAACCCCGGAAGTGACGAAGTAAGTAGACAACGAGGTCAAGAGGGAACACACAGAACGCTCATCTTATTTGTTTGCATTTCTCATTCCGGTACGTTGATATTTTAAAAAGATATGGCTGTCTGGAACGAGGCAAGTTAAGATGAATTGATTAGCATGATCCGGGAAAGGCCGGGTTTGTATGACATTACGGAAAAATGTTATGTCAACCGTGTGGCAAAAGCTGAACTGTGGCGTGAGATCGAAAATAAACTTGTCATATCAGGTAAGATCTCCTTTTTGTCAATTGAGGTCTTTAGAAACTTGTTTGTTATTTTTCAATAGTCCATGAATCTTGTAGAGAAAAAAGTAACATTTGTTGGTATTACAAATAGTCATGAAATTGACCTAATAACTAGGCATAAATGCTTACAAAAATTGCCTTTGTCCCTCAGAGAAAGAGCTCAAGAAGCGGTGGGATTCATTGCGAACCCAGTACATGCGTTACAAGAAACATGGATCCTCAGGAAGTTCTGGAGCTCAAAAGACTGGCAGGCAGTAATGGATACTGAACCGCCTGCAGTTTCTAGAGCCTCACACAAAAAGGAAGGAGAGCACTTCAAATCTAACGATCAGGGTAAATAAACAAATCTCTATATATGTATTTTTTTTAATTTCAGAATAAAAAGAAACATTTTGCGTTTTGTTAAGTGGCCAATGATTGTGCAGATGGGTGTATTTACAAGTAAATCAACATATTAACACAAGCTGATAAATTAATGTCACATTATCTTCTGCAATGTGTCATAAACTGCATTTGAATAGAGCCATTTTGCCAATTTGCAGGGTATTGTTTTAGCTATGCCCTGTTACTGTTATGAGTGATAGGTGAACAGTTGTAAGAATCTATGGTATCACATCGTTCACATTTTGATTTTATCTTTTTATGTTTTTTAAGGAACCTTCGACTGATAGTGACTCCTGTTCACCATCTGATGGTACCAACAGTGACACCTGGACTGCCACCCATGAAGAGCCCAGTTTCATTGAGGCTGAGCTACGGCCCAGTACACCCTTGGCTGAGTCCACCATCTGCGGAGCTGAGTCAACAGCCATGAGAATCGAGCCTTTGCAAAGCACCTACATAAAGCCAAATACTCCAAGGCCTAATGGGAAGCGCAGGAAGATGCAGGACGAATCCTCCAGCGAGGAGTCCACATACTTGATACGCACCATCGGCAAAACTCTGGAAAAGTTGGCATCACAGGAAAACACCAATGATGCCATCTCAGCTTACTGCAGAAATTTAGAACACAGAATGCGGAATTTGCCACCACATGTACTGCCACATTTCCAGCATGAGGTTGACAATTGCATTTTCAGATACGCAGTGGGCCACAACCAAGCACTGGATGCATCTGCCAATCAGTATACAACCATGTAATACATTATGTAGAATAAGTGTAAACAGATTTTTTAGCATTTTGTAAGCTGCATTGTTCATATGTCATGCCCAGTTGTAATTTATATTATAGTTCTTGCAGAATTCGATGTAGACTTTCAAGTATCTACTTATTTTTTTTTTTTTTAGATTTCTTACAGATTTTGGCATCTAAACAGATTTTTTAGCATATTGTAAGCTGTATTGTAAATATGGCATGCACAGTTGTAATTTATATTATAGTTCTTGCAGAATTCTATGTAGACTTTCAAGTATCTACTGTTTGTGTTTTTATAATTTTATATCATTGCCTTTGTAGCAAATTTTTTGCTCATTGTACCGCACATTGGAAAATAAAACACTTTGACTTTGGGTAAAAGGTACTTGCAATCACAATTCTTTATGTAAAAAAGGATCACAAAACACAATGATGTAAAATCCTAACCTTTATTTTGCAATTTCACACAATCGTCATAAAACAGAAACCAAGGTCAAAGACTGGAAACAAACAAGTTTGTCACATGCTTATATTTTGCCCCACTGAAAGGGCACTGCACCAATGTCTGAATTAAAGTACTGGCACAGTTTATCCCTGAGCTGTTTGACGTGTGTTTTACTGTTGGTTGTGTGTGGCAGAGAGGCCTGCTGTAGGCCAGGGTCTTGTCTCCATCTTCCTGGGAGAGTGTCATGATCTAGTCCTTCCTGGTCGATTCCTACCATGTATACTTCACAGCAATCTGTACGCTGCCACTCTTCCACTGTGTCTGGGCACTGAAAAACAATAGAATTAAAACAAAAAGTAGTTTGATAACTTGTAGTCATTTTGTCATATTTCACTGTCTGAATGTGTACAAACTGCACTATAAATGTTGAAGAAGAAAAAAAAGAAAAAAGATACATGTATACCTTCAGGTATTTATGTTTTATATGTTGTCTCTTTTTAAGTAAGCTACAACTGCCATCTGAAATAATCAAATTCTTTTCACTTTTATAATGCTTAATGATACACCGAAATAAACACAACTGAAAATGCTTTGTAATGTAATATTTAAGCAACAAATAACCTTTAGCTTGCTTACCTGTTGCCAAGAACCGTAGTGTAATCATCAGACGTTCCCCTACTGAGATACAATCCCGGTAGTTCGTGTTTCTCCTCTGTACGATTGGACTGATAAGTTCGTTTAACCTATGAAACTGAATAGGAAAAAGCCGAGCGAAATTTTTAAAATCAGAGGTTTCATCTCAACTCAAGCTCTCGACACAGGTTCGGGAAAGCCCCTTGAGCCTGTCTCTGGAGTATCCATGGTTTCACCCATTTAGTGCGCTTTCTCCGTATTTTTCGCGGCTGCTTCTTCTTTTCCTCTTCCACAAGCAGAAGACCAAGGGCTGACAACGCCAGTGCCATTTGCAAAGTGTCAGACATTTCCGAAATATCACGAATCCGTCTGTGGTGAGCGAGATTCTGTGCTGCTTTTTCAGGCACCTTTGTTTATGTTTTGTATCCCTTTAGCTCTTCCGGTTTCCAGCTTTGAGTAACAAACACAGACATTGCCACCTGCTGGTACGAAAAGGGATTTCTTCTACGCAAGCGCAGAACGGACGTGATACTTGGCCGTCGGGTGTCGAGCGTCGGCTTGGTGTGTCAGGGCAAATTTGAACTCAGACGCTGCCGACGTCGGCCGACTCCACAGTCTGATTTCGTCGCCACTAGTTCGTCGGCGTCGGCTTGGTGTGTACAGGGCTTTAAAAGCAGACGTGAATCCCAGTACAGTTATGCGATTGCATCGAGGAGTTAACCTTAGGTAACTGAAAACTCATCTCTTTCGGCACTACTTGACTTCATCCTAAAAAAAAAAAACACTTTCCCTTTATCTTTCTCTCCTTCCCTTGCTAGCTTGTACTTATTTGAACAATGACTGAGACTTGGTGTTACGAGCACTTCCTCTGTCTGATTGCTTCTTCAAGATGAATCACTTTATGTATTCCCCAATTGTAAGTCGCTTTGGATAAAAGTGTCTGCCAAATGACTAAATATAAATGTAACTGGTAAATGACTAATGTCTCTTTTTTCTCTTTCATCTGTGAAAGCATTTGTTGATAGTTTTCCATTTGTTCCATGGTTTTGAAAAAGTGACAAATTGACAATTATTTACCTATAGCATGGCCAAACTATCATTTTCAGTGGGGACAAAACAATCTAAATAAACTGCATCTTCACATTTTAATTGTGTGTTTGTGTGTGCATATATAAGGAGAAATAAGTAATATAAGATCTAGAAAATATTTGTGTAAAAACAGTATATTTAATGGTCACACTAAATAATAATTCCAAACAAATACACAATGTATCCAAAATTACTACACCATTCTAAATGTCATATAAAATGCCATGGAATGTAGACTCTTGTGTGCTCCTCCATTGTATCAATCCAGTAGCAGACAATTCGGGTTTACTACAATCTGGGACACATCAAAGCGTTCAGCAAGATGTCCTTGTAGTAAATTCAACTTCAGCATGGTCATCAGAATTTGATCCATTACGTGCATCTTAAAATTGAAAGTGTAGAATTGCTGGACATATTTAACATGTTCTTTAGTCACTAAGGGAAGCCAGTGTACAATACAGAGCGGGCTAAGGGATCTTCACTGTGGAACTGTGTTGCCTTGTGTAACATTATTTTATCCCTGAGGCATAAGTGTGGTCTGTCAATGCCTGGACCTCCCACTGAGTGCAAGCATCACTGTACTGAAGGGGCAGCTGCAACGGTCTCATGGTCACCTTGTTGATCATCTGCAAAACACAACATTGAAGTCAGTCAGATGCTCAGGAGAAACTGATAAATTCTCTACCACCATTTATAAAAAGTATTACAAAAAAGTAGCAAAAGTATTTTGTACATGGCACCATGGTGTTCCAGTCATACTACAGTGGTATTTTTATTCAATACAATCACAGTACCTGGCTTTAAGGGATAGTTCACCCCAAAATGAACATTTTCATCATTTAGTCAACCTCGAGTGGTTCTAAACCTGTATAAATGTCTTTGTTCTACTGAACACAAAGGAGGATATTTGGAATGATGTTAATATACAAACTATTTCTTACTATTATTTCTTACTACTATGGAAGTGAATGGGACCCAAGATTTGCTTGGTTACAAACATTCTTCGAAATATCTTTCTTTCTGTTCAGCAGCAAAAATAAATTAAACAGGTTTGGAACAACTCGAGAGTAGTAAATGACAGCTTTTTAATTTTACCTATCCCTCTATGTGCTTTTTTGTAACAGTTTTCTACTGTTATCAACAACTTCAGCTTATCACTAAATATTTTCAAGCACAATAGGAGTGTCATCAATAAAGAAATAGTTTAAACGATGTCTTTTGTTAGAGCACGTTACTTAACAAGAAGCTGTAACATACCTGTTTGTGGATATATCCTGACGAGACGTCGCCTCGGAATCTTCAAAGGAGCATCGTTTCTCGGTGAATGGATGATTTTCCGTGGGTCTGCCATCAACGAAGTGGAAAGAGCAAACATACAGAAATTTCGGTGGTTTCTTTAAGTTTAAGGCTTTTAACCAAAGCCGACGAGCTTCTAAATTACTCCCTCCGGAGGGGCGTGCAGATCATAAGGTGCCCACATCCACATTCAGCTGCTGTGCATTGATTATTGTCAAAACAAATGTCTTGCAGGTATTTTTTTTATGCTTGAATCAGCTATTATGACACCCCCTAACTGCATAAGGTACGCCAGTCTTTCTGTGGTCCATATAAAAGTAAACTAGCCTGTAAAATCTGCACAGTGAATGCAAAACTACGGAATCACAATACAACTAACGTTACTATTAGCGGAAGTGCTTTACCGGAAAACTGACACATTATAGTTCGAAAATGGCGGCGCCCGCGCTTACTTGAAAAATAAGGTGGATACAGACCTGGTATGTTCAGAGAGAACAAACAGAAATCTCAAATCTTTAATTTGAATCAAATCAAATCTCTCTAGATTTACTAAAGTAAAGCACGGAGCACACAATGAAACACATCTGTACATTAAAAATATATATACAGCATTGCAACAGAAATTAAACGCCATGAAACAAAAATCTTTCAGCTGCGTTATCTTCACTGAATGAGCACAAAAACAAATGCACTGCAACACTGATCAGACAAAATCAGCAGAAACAAATTAAAGTTTGAAATATCTGCAAAATGTGTAAATTACATTTATACCAAATATTGATGATTTTCCAGTAGCTGGTTATTGATTAGTATACCTTAAACACTAATATAATTTATTGGCAGGAGATTTGAAGTTATGAATATACTGAAGAGCAGTTTTCTTTCCTTCAATATTATATACAGACCTGGTATGTTCAGAGTGAATTCTGTTGTTTTTTCACTCCACATGAATTGTTGTGTTATTGCTGTACTTGGAGTGTAGCTGCATGTGAAGCTATTTCTCTGAGCACAGGAGTACTCAGATTGAGGACAGATTAGTAATTCATTAAGGCTCTCAGGGTATTGAAAATTTTACATTATAATGCAGCAGTCAGTGTTCTGCAGAGAGACGCTGCAGGTGAGATTTACTTCTTTCCCCACAGATCCAGTCACATCATCACAGATTACACTGATATCTGAAAAATACAATGCATATCATATAATACAGCAACTGAACAATAAAAAAAATATGTCATTTTTTTGACATTTCATGAAACGTTATAAAGTTTCATGAAATATACATATCTATTTCATTAGATAAGTAATTCATGAATAAAATCACTCCATTATGCATTTTGTAGATTACATTTAGGATTTGATCTCCCTGACCATAATGTATTTCTCTTCCTATCATGCAAACTGTTTAAATAGTAAATCTGTTTTTTGAATATACTAAGAGCCAAAACCACTTACACTTACACGTTTTGTATATCTATGAATCAGATTTGACAATTTTTTCATTATCTTAGATGTAGTCCCATGTTCACAATTCTCACACACTTTCTAGGTGAAGTTTATTCTCTTACCTTCAGCTTGACAGACCGCAGTAAAGCAAACCAGAATGAACAGCAGCACAGCGTTTACAGCATTCATGGTTGTGATTCTGCCATAGAAAAAATGACAGAAATATGTATGAGAAGTAATAAGGAAGTACAAGGCTATCCTCTGATGCATCTTATATTTGATCTAATACAGAATGATGATTACACAGTAAAAAAAAGACAAGTCTGATAATATGCTTTACTTCTTCAGTATGTATGTAAAATATGTTGAAGGGACTCCTGCAAAATACATTCCATTTATTTATGGAAAGGGCTTGGTTATAATCTTTTTAAGCCACTGACACACACACACACACACACACAACACAGAGACACACACACACACACACACACACACACACACACACACACACACACTGTTGTTATCTTTTGTCTCAATACATAGTTGAGATGAAGAAATCACCATTGCATGCTTCTACTTAAATGCCCTACTTTCATGATATAATAGCACTGTAGCATGAACTTTTTACATTTTCTATAAATTTCACATACATTTATATATATATATATATATATATATATATTAAAATTAAAAAATAAACAAAATTGATTGCTAATTGATTACTAAAATATAACAAAAATCAGAATACTGTAGCTATGAGTTAAAAAAAAAAGTGTATGTACAATTACATCTGAACATCTGCATGTCTGCAGCAAACTTTACTTTTGCAGAATGCAAAAATACGGAATTGAAACCCCCATCCTTGGATCAGACAAATATATGTGTGTGTGTGTGTGTGTGTGTGTATATATATATACAATACTACAGTAAAATGCTGTACTCTGACATGTTTTCCCAGCTGCCATGTAATGCTGGTGTTATTTTATTTGATCAATTAACTCTGTCAGCTGGTGAAACAGTCTCTTATAATTATTGATAATTTACTCTAAGCTCCATGATTGTGGACAAAATGAGAGTAATGATTTGTGTGTCTTTAAAATAAACATCACAATTCTCCCATAATTCTGACTAGACAACTAAATAAAATAACAGGTAATTCACTAGAGGCTCTTTAATATTTCAAATTAATTTGGCTTGATTATTGAAACAAAGGTGGAGTGAATGATTAAAAGACCCAAAGACTTCAACCATTACTGGATGAATCAGCATTTTTAACTAATCTCTTGAATGAATGAATGACAAGTACATTTTTAGCAATCATTTGCCGCCATCTACTGATATAACTATATAATTGATACAACCTTTATTTGAAGCTAAAGTCACTTTCAAAATGTTTCAAAATTTCAAAAACTCTTATTTTGGTCTGTATCGTAGACATTAGTGTTTATATCAGAAATACAAACTTTTATCCCAGTACCTCTGATATTTTGAATTATTGTCAGACACAAATAATGATACTATGTGACTGAAGAGAGTGTTTGTAAAGCGGTTTAATAATACCTATACATGACAACAGCTCTCTGGCTCAGGGGCAGCACCAAAACAAATCTGAACGTTTGCTGTGATCATACTTGACATTGTTGTCATTTAGGAATTCGATCGCATGACTGATTGAATTGAAATGGCCATGTTTTAAATGCTTAATCGTGCAGCTTTAATCCACTCTGTTATGCACATTTGAGCTGTAAATGAGATAAAAGCAAACCTGGTGGCATCAGATATACAGTATCAGAATAGCCTATGTGACCCATGGAAACGTCCATTCTCCAAATTAAAAAACTGTAACTGTGACTGTCTTGATTGACAAACGTGTAATGAGACGATGAAGTGTTTATAAAAACAATAAAGTGGTTAGCTGTATTATTTTTGGCAATATTAATTCATGAAACATTATTAAATAAAGTTATAACTTAAGCCCTAAACACACTGCACGATTTCCGGCTGTCCCAGACGAAAGATTGGCATCGTGAAGCAATCGTAGCCAATCAGAAGTCGCCACGATTGCTTCACGATGCCAGTCTTTCATCTGGGACAGCCGGAAATCATGCTGTGTCGTTCGCCATGCTGGATTGAGGACGTAAAGCTTCACTTCCATTGTAAATAAGTCAGATTGCCCAAAAGGGGTGTAAAGCTGAGCTCCTTGAGTGCTGTGCTCTTGGCAGGTTATGATTGGTTGAATGGTGAGCTCGCATCTGATTGGCTAAAGAGCAGGGGCGGACTGGAACCAAATTTCAGGCCGGGAAATCTCACACTCATCAGGCCATCCCATAAACCCACAACAAATTTTGAAACCACAGACAACAATATTTTTTATATGACCATCATCATCATCATCACATAAACAAATTTAAATCCCTAGGCTAAGGCCGTGCAAAATAATTTAAGGTTATCAATTGAACTTCCATTTTCCTTTTTAGTCTCTTCATTTTCCCTGACATTTCTCTGTCCCTTATGCACGTTTACTTTTTTCACATTTTTTTTTCATCAACATCTCCACCTTGTTGCAAAACAGCCACCTCATTATAATTTGTTTGCACATAGTAAAAGTATTACATTAGGACCATATGATATTGTTTTATCTTACCTAAATGTCAAAATTGGTACAATAATAGCTACAATCCTGAATATATCTTTATAGAAAAAAATCTTAACACTGAACTTTTTTTGCATTATTGTGGGTCATGTTTTGTCCTATAAGGAAAATTAACCATGGTATTATTAGGCCAATGGTAAAAGTAACCTTTTTTTTTTTGGCAGACTGATTACCAATTGTATAACCAGTTTTACTACAAATACCATGGTGAACTATATATGTGTAAAACCATTGTTAATTTGTGGTTACCATGGTTTAACTATAGTAATCATGTTAATTTTCGTTGTGTTGTTGTTTGCCTTAGCTCTCTCTAAACCTGTTATAAACGATGTGAATATTTGTCTGCTAAATTCCTACCCTTTCAATAGTAATTGTCCTTTTGGTAATTTTGCAGTAATTAATTGACTGTTATTGCTAGTCAATCACATTTGCTAGCAGTCTAATATTTAACTAAGCAAACAAATACAAAATTACAATACAACAAAACTACAATAGTCTATTTACAGATGTAAATAAAAAGTTTCAGCACTTGAAGTCCTGAACAGGACAGTTTAGCCTCTCTGCTCTACCTGGTCGCTTCCACTCCATTCTCGAGTCTCGCATCCTTCTGGCGTGCGTGCGGATGCGCGGAGCGTGCGCGAGGCGAAGCGCGATGCCAGTCAAGACTAGTTCATGATTTATCATTTTAATTCGTTTTTTTTTATTATTATTATTGAATGGCGAATTCGGAAATAATCACTTTAGTACATTCGGCAGCCAACAACAACAACAACAACAAAAATATGTAGGGCAGCGGACCAAATTGGCTGCCAGCCACTGGGAATTCTCCCGGTTCTCTGATGGCCAGTCCGCCCCTGCTAAAGAGTACGAGTGACCCACGTTGGAGAAGCGCGCTGCCATGAAAGTCTCAAAAATACACACACAAATCCAGGGCGATTCACACACGAAAGACGATTTGCACATTCACAGTCCATGATACACTTGTGAACTTTAAACATTCAAAATTTTGTACACAGTTGTACATCTGTGAATTGTGTTTTGCATTTGTGAAACGTATTTTATGAATATATATTCTAATTTTGTGCACGTGAATTGGTTTTTGTGAATATATATTATTTTTTTCGTGCACGTGAATTGGGTTTCGTGCATGTGAATTGGGATACGCATGTGTGCATCGTGTCTTTTGTGTGAATTATTAATGAGCTCAATCAGCTTCCATAGTTTAATACCAGGTACCGGTACCCATCCCTGCTTACAAGAGAAGCACAGAAGCATCAGTTGCAAAGCTACATGACAGTATATATATTACATCTGCATTTTCTAAATACATCAAAAGTTGAAAAATAACTAGTCATTTTAAAAATAACAGTGAAGAACAAAATTAAAAATCTCAGTCTCTCCTCCGCCAGAGTATATATTAGTATTTTTACATGCTGTGCTGTCATTCTTTTGAGTATTTTCAAATGTCATATATCAATACAATCCTTAGACCCCCAATTTGAAGGATATGCATGTAAGAAATCCATAGTTACTAGATAAATAGCTCAAAAGTGCAATAAACCAACAAAATAAATGAAAATCAAAAATAAAAATTCAACATATTTTACTAAATACAGAGATATCACAAATGTCAACCTCAAACTTGTCAACGTAAAACACTTGCATAAAACACTTTGAAACTACATAGAATTGATTTGGACTGATTACATAAATTCGTTTGTGAGATACACTCATTTTTATAAACAGCGCGTTGTGAAGTCAAACCGCTAACATAGTCTTTTTTAGTTGTTCAATCAACATTGCTCTCAAAAGCAATATGTAAAATAAAAAGTTACACTACTCCAAAATCTGTAATTTATCAGAAATAAAAATGCAGAAAGGCTGTGATAACACTTGTGACAGTTCCTGACCAGCATAATGCAGAGGGGCATGTGGCATGCCCCACAGATGAATGGAGTGCATTTTAATTTGTGGGGTCAATAAGACAATATTTTGTTTTTGAGAGTATGTTGATTGAAAAGTAAATAAATACATAAAGACCATCTCAGTTATTAATACATACTGCAAAAATAAATAAATACATAAAACATATATAAACATAAATAAACCCCACAAGAAACAGAATCTGGAGCAGATGAACAGTGGGAGAGTTCCTCGTCGTCAGATGCGACGTTAGTAGCGCCAAAACCTCTAAGTTACGTGCATGCACTTATTTTTTCATGCAGTCGTAACATTATGCACGCGAGTGTGATTGTGCTTGCATTTGTAAAGGTGCATTTGTGTGCATGTGTGAAAAGAAAAGCTGAAGCAACAGATTGCAATGATAAAGAGAGAGAGAGTGACGAATAGAACGCATAGAATAGTATGCACAGAAATGAAAGTCAAATGTCGCGGCTTGTGACGTCACCACATGCGACAAACCTTGGGGTCATAGTGCACAGAACGTGATTACATCATAGTAGTCGTAGGAAAAGGTAACTAGCAACCTCAGATCTATATAACGTGTGCAAAGACGTGCAATGTTTTTGTTGAAAACGCATTTTATGCAATTTGTGCAAACAACGCAACAGGAGCATGTTGTTGGCTTGATTTGAATGTGTAACGTCTCTGATTTTGTATGCAAAAAGAATTATTGCGCTACCATTTTGGTTTCGGTTTCTATTGGCTTTTAACAGAGACACGCAAACCGGAGCGCGGGCGCTCCCGTCGGTTTTAAAGGGTTAAAAGTGTTACAGTCTCTTCTTCATCTTCCTGAACAAGAACAGTTTGTAAAAGCTTCTACTTTTCTTCATGACAGAGTAAGTAAGTTACACATATGCATTAGAAGACAATTGAACATAATATGAAACTCATAAAAAAAACACAATGATATAATTTAAATTATGAAGCAAAATGATATACAAGAATAAAACTTTTTAACATTGTTCTTTGGGGAGGAACTCCATCTTTGAGTTGATCTGAATCTCAGTTGAATCTGCTGGTTTTGAAGATGAACTTTATTCACTGTGAAAACTTTAATGTTTCTTTGCCATGTCACTTGTAATGTCTGTTTATGACAGATTTAAATCCAGATGATATTCTATTGGTTGATTCATTATTGTGTCACATTTGGTGAGGACACGGCATCAGACCTGAAAGACCTGAAGATGATCTACTTACTGTGATTGTTTTTTATATGACTGTGTAGAGCAGAAGATTGACAGAAACACTTCCCACATGCAGTGATACGGTTTCTCTCCAGTCTGAATCCTCTCATGTGTTTTCAGGTGATCTGACTGACTGAATCTCTTGTCACAGTGTGAACACTTGTAAGGTTTCTCTCCAGTGTGAACTCTCATGTGAAGCTCAAGATAATGTTTGCTTGTTCCACACTGAGTGCAGGTGAAAGATTTCTTGGCTCTTCTTTTCTTTAAAACTTTCTGAGTTTGAGAGCAACTCAAAGGTTTTTTTCCAGTTCTGAAGTGATTTATTCCCTCAACTTCACTCAATTCTTCATTATTCTCATTTTATTTAATCAACTCTGAAATAAAAGTAAAAATGGTTTATTTTCATTAACTCTTTAAAAAAAAGAAACGTGAAAAGACATAAACATGAATCCTGATGTAACAGCAGAAAGTAGACAATTGCTATACAACATGTTGACCATTGTGATACTGTTTTTATAAATAATACATTTATATAAAGATAAATAAATCTAGTACATTTTATATATATATCTCTGAAACCTTTTTATCCATCAATGAATAAGGTACATTGATCTTCAAATTATGATTTTTAAAACATTATAGGCACAAATCCCATGTTTCTATAGGGAGAACTATTAAATATGTTTGATCAACTACACAATTATCTAACATAATTCATTTAAAATAATTTTGTTGAAAAAAAGTACCCAGTTTACAGAAAGTGTCTCTTATTATTTGATTATTTATCTATATTACTGCAGAGCTCTAAAGATCTTTCAAATTACAACACAAACAATCTACAACTACTTGAAACTTTATAACTGTCAGCATTATTAATAAATGAATGAAGAATGAACAGCAACCTGTTTGTTGTTCAGTATCTTCAGTGTGTTTGATTCTGCAGGGTTCTGGATCTCTCATCTTCTCTCTGTCCTCTTTAATAAACTCAGTCTTTGCAGATTTCAGCTCTTCCTGATGCTCTGATGCTCGTCTTCACTTGTAAACTGATGGGAATATTACAGCTTTAGTGAATTACTGAATGTGTGATTGTTGAGAAGAGCTTCACTGAACATGAATTTCTGTGTGGAAGAAGCAGATTTGCCCAAATCAAAAGGAAACCAAAGAGGCATTAAGTGTTGTATCTTTGTGAATCATTATTATACTATACTGAACCACTGCCTTACATCACGACTTAAACGAATAACGGCACCATCATGCTTTAGGAACCGCTCTCAATTACTTTACCTCAACTACCTCTATTTATACAAGTGCATTAATCAGAGAGAAAATAAATAAAATGTAATTCACCAAAAAGTTTTTATTTTTTTTTATCTTTCACATTCCAAAATGACGTATATCACATTCAGTAAGTCACTTTGGCCACTAGCTTTTACTAAAACATCGTGAAAACCATCCATGTGAATGAACGACTGAACATAGTTTCTTTTTGCACTGTGGCTGGAATTTGCTGACGGTCCCTTAAACAATAATTGCGATTATCCAGCAGATATCGAGACTAAAACTAACCTTATCACGATATGAATGTGACTATAACACATTTGATCTGCCAAAAATAAATCTCAAAAGAGAAATAACGGTACAAATAAACTCGCAGCAGCAAAAACAGGGCTAACTATCTAACTGAGAGATGCATGTTTAAGTGAAGGGGATTTAATTTCATCATTTGTGAAACTATTTGTCCTGAACAACTCCGTATTCAACTCATCTTTTATGAACGGAGGAACATTAGACACAATAGAGTAGTTTTTGCCGGTTGAAAGGCATTTCTGGAGTAAAAGTCTCCTTTCTGCACTGAACACATGTTATAAAATTACTCCAGAGCTATTCACTCGAGAAGCTGACATTATGCTCGACAACATTTGCAAACTGAATTCATTGCAGGTGTGATTTTAATGCTTGAAAGCTGTTCATAACTTACAACCCCAAATCAGAAAAAGTTGGGACAGTATGGAAAACGCAAATAAAAAAAGAAAGTAGTGATTTCTAAATTTACTTTGACTTGTATTTCATTGCAGACAATATGAACAAAATATTTCATGTTTTGTCTGGTCAACTTCATGTAATTTGTAAATGTACATCCTTTCCTGTCATTCAGACCTGCAACACATTCCAAAAAAAGTTGGGACAGGAGCAATTTAGGGCTAGTAATGAGGTAAATTGGTTAAATAATGATGTGTTTTGAAACAGTTGATGTCAACAGGTGATTGTAATTATGATTTGGTACAAAAGCAGCATCCAAGAAAGGTCTAGTCCTTTAGGAGCAAAGATGGGCCGAGGATCGCCAGTTTGCCAGCAAATACGTGAGAAAATTATTGAAATGTTTAAAAACAATGTTCCTCAAAGAAAGATAGGAAGAGATTTGGATATTTCACCTTCAACAGTGCATAACATAATTAAAGATTCAAGGAATCTGGAGGAATTTCAGTGCGTAAAGGACAAGGGCGCAAGCCTAAGCTGAACAACCGTGATCTCCGATCCCTCAGGCGGCACTGCATCAAGAATCGTCATTCATCTATAAGCGATATCACCACATGGGCTCAGGACTACTTTGGCAAACCTTTGTCAAGTACCACAATACGTAGTTACATCCACAAATGCAGTTAAAACTGTACTGTGCCAAAAGGAAGCCCTATGTTAACAGTGTCCAGAAGCGCCGTCGACTTCTCTGGGCTCGGAGGCATCTGGGATGGACCATCACACAGTGGAAACGTGTACTGTGGTCAGATGAATCCGTATTTCAGGTATTTTTTGGGAGGAATGGACGCCGTGTGCTCCGGACCAAAGAAGAAAAGGATCATCCAGACTGTTACCAGCAACAAGTCCAAAAGCCAGGGTCTGTCATGGTATGGGGTTGTATCAGTGCCCTTGGCAAAGGTAACTTGCACTTCTGTGATGGCACCATTAATGCTGAAAAGTACATAGAGATTTTGGAGAACAATATGCTGCCTTCAAGAAGACATCTTTTCCAGGGACGTCCATACATATTTCAACAAGACAATGCAAAACCACATTCTGCACACATTACAAAGTCCTGGCTGCGGAGGAAGAGGGTACGGGTACTTGACAGGCCTGCCTGCAGTCCCGACCTGTCTCCAATAGAGAATGTGTGGCGCATTTTAAAGCGCAAAATGCGACAACGAAGACCCCGTACTGTTGCCCACCTTAAGACTTGTTTGCAGGAAGAATGGGACAAAATTACACCTGAAACACTTCATCACTTGGTGTCTTCAGTCCCTAAACATCTTTTAAGTGTTGTGAAAAGGAATGGCAACTAGGGATGGGCGATATCTTATCGTTTGCGATATACCGGTAAAAATGATCCTCACGATAAGAATTAGTCTTCCCGCGATAATAACGATAAAGTCTAGTTGTTGACATATTTCTGTGTGCAACAGTGCGGAGCGACATCACGGAAGGCAGAAGTGAAATTGAGGAGGAGTATATCGCTAAATGATGAGCTCGAGCTCCTTTTACAATCTGTAATGGTTTGGTCAGAGCTGTACAGTGCACAAAAATAATCAGTCTGAATAAATGTAGTACAGTATGTGTGCGATACAGTTTTGCATGTGTATGAGTCGGTTTACAAACCTGTTGTCCAACAAAGATATCATTTATTGACATGCTTTTTCTCCAAATTAACTTAATAACATAGTCGAGTGTTTGAAATACTTATTTTGTGACCAGACGTGGTTTCATATCATAGAATGATAGTATATATACAGCGATAAAGGCTATGTCGATTAGCATTGCATTATAAATATACTTTCCTTATAAACATACCCAAGATTGAAGAACACAGATAAACCATATATTTTGTGCAATCGTATGTTTATTGTCTTCAAGTTTCACCAGTTAAAATTTCTCTTATCTCCGTTGTGCGTTTTATTCAGCGATAACTGGATACCTTCATGGAGCGTTGTCAGTAGTATTACTTCTGCTATGGATATGGTGGAGTTTTTGCGCAAGGGCGCCCTCCGGTGTCCAGTATGAATTAAACAGTCATTGCATTATGTGTGTACTCAGTAATGCTCACAACACCCTATTTGGGGTAAAAATAGGAAAGATAATACTTTTCTCTAAAGAAACAGGATTCCCTGAATTATCGTCATTGATATCGTTATCGCAATAAATACCAGAAATATCGTGATATATTTTTAAGCCCATATCGCCCATCCCTAATGGCAACATTACAAAGTGGTAAATGCTTTACTGTCCCAACTTTTTTTGGAATGTGTTGCAGGTCTGAATGACAGGAAAGGATGTATATTTACAAATGACATGAAGTTGACCAGACAAAACATGAAATATTTTGTGTTCATATTGTCTGCAATGAAATACAAGTCAAAGTAAATTTAGAAATCACTACTTTTTTTTATATTTGCGTTTTCCATACTGTCCCAACTTTTTCTGATTTGGGGTTGTACAAGTTCTGAGGAAGACAACACTACATTCCTGCTGCCCTCAAAATTAATTAGGCAAAATAATCCATGCAGGACACCCAAAAGCTAATTATAGAGAAGAAAGAGAAAAAAAAAAAAGAGGACTCACTCTCTTCTTCTTCGATTTTATGGCTGGTAGCACCAACATTAAGGTGCATTATCGCCACCTACTGTGTGGACCAGAGTTTACCATTTTCATTAAAAAAAATAAAAAAAAATTCTCTTAATCAGCTCTGATCTCTTGAGATAAAGAAATAAACTCTCTAATACATAAGTAACTATTTTTAAGCTTTAATTCATCATTTTTCATTACTTCTCGTTCATTAGTATACTTTTGTCAAACACAAATAACATGTTCTACTGATTCCTCTACTCCACAGTGCTCACATAATCCTGCTGGATGTTTATTTATTATTTTTAAGGTTTTATTCAGTATAGTATGTCCAACCCTTAATCTTGTTAGAATATTTTCCTCTTTGATGCTTCTTGTAGTTATCCTCACTACTCCGACTTCTCGCTGTATTTCATAAAGATGACGTCCTGTATTTACTGTATCCCATTTATGTTGCCACTCCTTCATGGTATATGCTTTAATTACTGCTTTTGCTTCATATCTTCAAGTGAGATATTTATGACCTTCTCATTTTTAAAGCCTGTTTTGCTAAACTATCAACCTTTTCATTACATTTTATCCCCTATGAGCTGGTATCCACATAAATATTATCATGATGTTCATATTCTTAAATCTATACAGATTTCCATATATCTCATTTACTATATCCTGTCAGGACTCACTCTCTTCTTCTTCTATAGAATTTAAGGGTGAATCCCATTTCTCTGTCTTACCCCTTCCCCTTCCCCTTAGTTTTGCGCGTTCAAGTGAGAGTAAGGGCTGTCCCAATTCTCGTTTTGATCGAGGGGTAGGGCTAAGGGGAAGGGGTAGATACCCCTTAAAACCAAGCATTTTCGCGAGCTTACTTGAAACCAAGGGGTACCCAGAACACACTGCGCAACCATCAACAATGTCGGCCAGATCATCCAGAGAGTCCCATTTTCGGCTTAAATAATTGATTTAAAAATTACGACAGTCTTGTTTTGTGCTCTACACAGTCCTGTACATATATATTTGCAACCATGTTCTTAATTGAAACGTTTTAAAAAAATCGCTAGTTTGCTACGCTTTACATCGCTGATTTGCACAACAATCGCAAAAACATCACTAATAAAACCCACGCGATCGACATACACTTGCAGACGGCATCTTGGAAGTTTGTGATCAACACTTGTCGCCTCAGGTGACGTTGCAGCCAGCTAGTGACGATGTACGATGACGTAACCGTAACCAAGTGGTGTCTCATTTCATAGGGGTATGTTTTCACCCCTAGCACTTACCACTCGGTTTCGAGGGACAAGGGCTAGGGGTAAGACGAAGGGGTAGGGGAAGGTGAAGGGGTAAGACAGAGAAATGGGATTCACCCTAAGACTAGACGCATCCCCAGTGTATTACTGCCCTCCTCGGGTCATCTGGATACTCCGCTTAACTTTAAATCCTTCAGTAAAGTCCAGTCATGTACAAAAAATGTATGACTTTCACCGACTCATAATCCTTTGTGCTAAGGATAGATTTTACAGAAACATTTGTGACTCCACATTCAGATAACTTTGAAAACATGCTTAATGTCATATCTAGTGGTGTGTTGAGATATTTAATATGAAAATAAATGTAGCCTAATTTGGTTATATATATTTTTTTTCTTATTTAAGCATAATCATGATACTGTAACTGTCGTGTCTTACTCACTTTTCCGTGAACAGCTGCGTATAAATCATAACTGGGACTAATGCAATTCAATAATAATAACAATTATATTAAGGCTCATATTTGAATATGTTCTTTTCTTTATTTATGAATAATTATAAGTGTGTATGATGTGATTTAGCCTATGCATATTTGTTCAAAAGTTTGGCAGAGTGATCACAAGATGTTAGAACAAGTTTTGTATTGTTTACAGAAAGGCGTCTCATCTTTTTTTCTATCATGTTGCTGTGTGTCTGTCTTTCTTCAAAGCACCAACTTGCCTAATGTTGGTTTGATTGCTTGTGTTACATGAGAAAATAAATAATCTTGTCTACCTGATTGTAGTGATACGACCCTGTCTAGGGTAAGGTCACAACATAAAACTGAAATCAACAATCAAAGATCCTTTATACATTTATTTACAGAAGCACTAGTGAAAGCACAGCTTCAGGGGTGAGCAAAGGCCTAAAGAACAAACAAACAGCAAGCTAGCTCCTAACAGAAAATACTAAATTCCCTAACAAAAGAAAAACTAAAAAATACAATACGTTACCCTACCCTAAACAATATTTACAAAAGAAAATGGCACTCACCCCCTACAGCTTCCAAGTGTGGAAAAGAGTATTTACAATACTTTACAAAATATACAAAATGGAAATGAGGTTGACAACAACAACAACATTAATGCAGGTTCGGTTCGGGTCACGACTCGCGGTCTTTCTCAAGTGTTTTGCTGAGTTTAGATTAGAAATCTCTTAAATATGGAAGCCTGTTTCCGCCACTTTGAGAAAAAATATAATTCTGTCAGTCATAATAATGAGATACTTTCTCAAAATTATGACTTAGATTCTCATTATATTGAGAAAATTTCTCGTAATAATGAGAAACTTTCTCGTAATAATGACTTATTTTTTCATAATAATGAGAAACTTTCTCGTTATAATGACTTAATTTCTCAGTTTAGATTAGAAATCTCTTAAAAGAAGTGTGTTCTGTTTTTTATTAATATTTTAGAGCAGTGGTTCTCAAAGTGTGGTACTCAGGCTCCCTCTAGTGGTACGCAGAGGAATCACTAAAGTAAATAAATTAATGTTAAAACACAATGACCTGGGGCCTGTACTATGAAGTCGGATTAGCTGGCTAGCCAGGTAAGTTTCAGTTTAGTTTGCATCAATCCTGGGTTTTAGGTACCAAGAAAGTGGCTTGGCTTTTAGCTGCATTCATTTCTATAGTAACTTACACTGCACAGCTAACCTGCTCCGGGGTTATGTTCTGAGTTAGAGATCTCAAACTGAAATTGGACCAATCAGATGTGAGCAAAGTGACACATGTCTGACAAAAAAGTCACTCCCCCAGTCTCTCTTCCTACAAATGAAAGGTCACTATGAAGTACCTTTAAAAAAAAAATTCCAACAAAATTGTCTGGCTTTAATGATAATTACAATTTGCATATGATTTATATAATTATAATATGATTTATATTATTATTACTCCATTACACACAAGCACTTTTATTTTAACAATTAATATAAAGCATTCGTTTTAAATTAATATTAATATATACAGATCATATGTAATATAAATAAGTGGTAGAATCAATAGATAACACTATAAAAATGGCTACATGTGACCTTACATGTTTGAGTCTCTATCACTATATATTATCAACTATATAAACTAACTTCACAAGTTTCACTTGTGACTGCACTGATAGAGCAAGATAATTTCCTTTATTTGTCCTCTTTCATGGACAAGTACTTCAGTGGAAATGTGTTTAAATTCCTCATATTCTTTAATCTCTTAACCTTTAACAAAATAGTTTTGAATCTCACTGGCTCGCTCACGAGAAGTGAGTCACACTTGCTCTGTGTTGTGATTGGCTGTTCACCGCTGATGTCACACATTCATGTGCACGCGCTCCATTAACTCAGGATCAAGCCTGAGTTGACAGAGAAATTTGATGACCAGCATCATGGTACCAACAAAGCCAGATTGGAGTGGTTTGGTTTTGTCAACTCAAAACTTATCCTATAACTCTGGATTTGTTAATCTACCATCATGGTACAGGCCCCTGGTTTCACAGACAGTGCTTAGACTAAACCAGGATTAGACCATTGTTCAATTAGGAAATGTAAGTAATTGTTATTAACATGCCTTAGAAAAAACATTACTGGTGTGCATCTTGAGAAAAAACAGAGGCACAGATATATTTTAAGATCAGTCAGAGCAAGTTTCTTTCAGTTGAAACAGCTCAGAATTACACTTTAGTCTAGGACTAGGCTTAAGCCTTGTCTGTGAAACCAGGGGAATGCATTTTAATGTAATCTTTATTTGAGTAAAATATTTTTTTTTACATTTAAGTACAGTACAGTTTTTTTATTTAACTTTTAGGTACAATAGGTGTCCCTGTGGCTCAGTGGTAGAGCATTGCGTTAGCAGCGCAAAAGGTTGTGGGTTCGATTCCCAGGGAACACACATAGTGATAAAATATGTATAGCCTGAATGCACTGTAAGTCGCTTTGGATAAAAGCGTCTGCTAAATGCATAAATGTAAACGTAAATGTACAACACATTTTAATTTAATTTTAATTTAAAAAAAATCTTTACCTGAATGAAAGCACAGTGCAGTGTTAATGTTCAAACTGTGTATTTACAATGTTAAAGTGGCTGAAAACAATAAATATTATTATTAGGAATAAAACTGCTTGTTTTTGAACTGTGTAGAGCTGTAGCTGAATAATTAGGCCGACTATGCTGCTGTATTTTAATGTTGGTCAGTATGGTGGTACTTGGAGAGACAAATATTTTCTGAGGTGGTTCTTGGTATAAAAGTTTGCTCACCTCTCCTCAGACTCGACGCTGCAGCTGCAATGACTCGCTCCTTTAATAATATTATTTATAATAATGAATTTATTTAAACATCATAATTATTATTACTTTTAAGGAATATGTTTGTCCATGTTTTAACTTAGTATACCTCTGTTGAGCAGCACTTTCCCCAAAATAAAAGTTGTTAAATGTTAATTTGATAACATTTTAAAACATTAATTAAAATGTTAAAATGTGATATAGATATACATACGTGTTATAGCTTTATTCTTAATTGTTTTTTACATTTTTTTATTTTTCAGAAGGAAACTTCAATTCCTTAATTAAAATGGTTTCAACTTTGTTGCAATAAAGGATTTGTTCACACAAATAACTTGTTCTTATTCTTTTAAGAGTCATTGTTACTGATAAGAATTATTGTTTAATACATACCATGAAACCGTGATATTTTCTGAGGCGATTATCATACTGTGAAAATCTCCTACAGTTACAACCCTATACTCAGTACACAAGAGCCATACTCAATTACCTCTTTATACATGTACAGTACTCAATTATAACAGAATTACTGTGATTCAGCAAAAGAGCCCACATTACAAATGTTGTAGCTCACATTCAGTAAGTCAGTCTGGCCTCAGCATTTACTACAACTTTGTAAAAATCATTCATTTGAATTAATAACTGGACGTAGTTAATGTTTTGTTTTTGCACTATGACTGGAATTTGTAGACGGTCCCTTAAACAACATTAGCGCTTATCTACACATAGCTATACATATCTGACACGAGAACAGAAAACATTAAATAAGTAAGACTTTACAATAACTAATACTAATAATACAGAAGCTAAAACTAAGTTTAAAAGCGACTATAACAAATCTGATCTGCAAAAGATAAATCAATAAAGAGAAGAGAAGCGTTAGCAGCAATGCATTACACTCAGTGATCACAAGACATTCAGTAACAGCACATTATCAGTCCAAACATGGAAAATGTGTCTCATGTTTGTGTTTCTATGTGAAACACCGTGAATTACTGACCTCTCCTCAGACTCGACGCTGCAGCTGCGTCCGAAAGCTTTATGACTCGCTCCTTTATCAGACAATGACTTTACAGACAGCGTTTGTTCCTCCGAAAGAGACTTCAGACAGACTTCTGAGACAACATCACGATTTAATGATCTACAACAACAGAGCTTTGCTGAGAAGCGAGTACTTCTTTACTGCTACAATACTACTTTCTCTCAGTTCTCTTCTTCTCTTGGTTAATGGCGGATTGCAAACAGCTTTTAGGCGCATACCGCCACCTACTGTACAAGAGTGTGTAACATCATGTCATTTTACGTGTGCTCGTATTCTGATACTGCCAATAATAATAATAAATCGATCAGATGAAGGCAGTAAGTGAAGATAACACTGGAGTCTTGTTGTCTTCTTGGAATGAACTGAAGTGTTTTCATCTTCCGGAAGCAGAACAAAAAGAGGGCGTTTCTCAATTACTGGGCGTGTCCACATCAGGACAGACGTTTTTAACTCTTCAGAAAAGATAAGATCAGATTTAACGCATTTGCTTAAAGAGGTTTTGTGTTTGATTAGAAATAAAACCAAAAGCTGAAGATGTTTTGTGGTGTATCTTCCATCAGTGTCTTTGTAAATCTACACGATCACTAAAACTGATGGTGATTAACCTCATTCTTTTGTCTCTATACATAAAGAGACATTTGTATAGATGGCCGAACATTATCGCCTGATTTTGTTAATGTGGCCATTTGCATTAAGCACCCAGTTTGCGTTTGTCTATAATTTAAATTAATAGCTTAATTGTTTTTTTTTTTTTTAATGTAAGTAAAGTCCATGCTTAATACAATTCTCAATGAAATTAAAATGTTAAATTGTTGTTCAATTTAGTTTTATACATATGTGGCAGAGATGGTCAAGTAGAGAGAGATTACAGAACAAAGAACACCTCCTCTTTTTTCCTCTGTGGAGAAGTGTATTAAATTAATAAAGTATAAATCCTTTAGTTTAAATGTGTTCACATGAAAAGCCTTTATATGGTTCTATTGTGTTTGTTTTATGTTAGTTCTGAGAATAGGCATATGATATAATTTCCTCACCCGACTTCCTCCACAACTGGTAACATTGTAAATCAACATCTGGAGCTGATAAATACTATATTAAGACCATTATTATACAGTATTTTATGTATGTACTTCGAGTCTGTAAATCAACATTAGCACCACCCACAGATAACACAAGAACATTAGATCTCTGACAAAATTCTGTCCGCATGTGTTCAGCGATTACAATATAAAGCTTACAAAGTGTTTTTAGTGCTACGACCCAGAATCTGCCCAAACTAAATTTACGGTCAGGAGCCGCTACTGACAAGAAGAACAATACAACGATAATTACACACTCCAAAACAAACTAAAGACAAATACAATCATACTTTTGTAGCAACAGAAATGCAGTTCTGCTTATTATTTGATGCTTCAGCTGTATTACTGCAGAGCTCTAAAGATTATTTCCTATTACAGCAAATCTAAATCTGCTTGAAGCTTTATAACCATCAGCACTATTAATAAAGAAAGAAGAATAAACACCAACCTGTTTGTTGTTCAGTATCTTCAGTGTGTTTGATTCTGCAGGGTTCTGGATCTCTCATCTTCTCTCTGTCCTCTTTAATAAACTCAGTCAGATTTCAGCTCTTCCTGATGCTCTGATGCTCGTCTTCACTTGTGAACTGATGGGAATATTCCAGCATTTATTGCTGAATTACTGTGGGCGGAGCTTCACTGATGATGTAATTCTTGTGGGAGGAGCTTCATTGAAGAATCTATCTCAAAGTCAAAGTCAGCTTTATTGTCAATTCTGCCACATGTACCGTACATACATACAGAGAATTGAAATTGCGTTACTCTCTTACTCCCTGGTGCATACAGTTAACACTAAACACTAACAGTAGAATGCAAAAATACAGATAAGTACAAATCAAATATATATATATATATATATACATATACGTACACAAAAATGCAACTATTACAAATATACAAATAAGGACATGTAGAAAAAAATAAATAAAAAATAAAACATTAAATAAAAAAATAAAAATAATAATATAAAAAAATGGATAGAGTGGCATAAGGCACATGGCAGATAGTGCAAACCAGTGAAATAAACAAACAAACAAACAGTGCAGAATATAAATGGTGTAGTGCAAAGAGCTTATCAAGACTATTTTATTTAAATTTAAATCTATTTAAAGTGACAAGGAGCAGTCTTTTTTATTCAGACTGTCAGAAGAGGTAGTTGAATGAGGTCAGTCCAATGCTGTACAAGTGACCGGTGCTTGTCTCAGTGTGAGTGTGAGTGTGTGTGTGTGTGTGAGTGTGTGTGAGTGTGGGTGTGGTGGTGGGGTGGGGGTCAGAGTTCAGTGATTCGTGGGGTAAGAGAGGGGAGGGGGGGCAAGGACGGAGGGAGTTCAGCTTCCTGACAGCCTGGTAGATGAAGCTGTCTCACAGTCTGTTTGTCCTGGCTTGGAGACTCCTCAGTCTCCTCCCTGATGGTAGCAGACTGAAGAAGTTGTGTGTCGGGTGGGTGGGATCACCTGCAATGCTGAGGGCTTTGCGGGTGAGACGGGTGCTGTAGATGTCCTGGAGGGAGGGGAGAGAGAGACACAACAATCTTCTCAGCTGCTCTCACTATCCGTTGAAGGGACTTGCGGCAGGACGCGTTGCAGGCGCCATACCACACAGTGATGCAGAGATAGCTAGTCAGAATGCTCTCGATGGTGCCTCTGTAGAAGGTGCACATGATGGGGGCCGGGCTCTGGCTCTTCTTAGTTTATCTCAAGTGTTTCTGCTGTGATTTTATTTCTACTCTTCTGACATCTTTGACAGATCAGATTTGTTACTTTACATTGTTAAAATATACTGGAACAGAAACTGCTAAATACTCTACGCTGAGCCTATAATGAGCCTCGGGAGACATTTTAAATCTATGTTGATAAATATGAGTACATAATACAATGCTAAGACGTTTATAAAGACACATTGAAGACATTTTAATATCAGCTCTTGAATAAATGATCTTGGCGTTGCTAAATATTTGAGCTAAAAGCTTGAAAATGAGTAAACAATAAATATTCTTGTGCCGCTTTATTTTAAAAGGTTTTGATCTTTGTCTTCTTTGATCTAAGTTGATTATTGAAATTAATGTATAGTTATCATAAAAGCAGACTATATTTAGATTCATATGGACTGCTGTAACCTGTAGTGGTTGATGAAGATGAGTGTCATTAGTGTTTGTGTTATTGTTGTGTTATTATTGATGTTTCATGTCATATTGTGAGAAATAACAGTATTATCTTTCAGTAGAGCGTGTTTTATAGGCTTTTATCATATATCCTGACACAAGTAATCAGTTTCTATCAGCAAACACTCAGAATAAAGTGAGATTATCTGCTAATGATCCTGAATGCCTTGCTGAATGAGTGTTGATCGTCTGAGACTCATCAATATTAACAGCTGCTGAAAATACTCTTTATTTCATGTCAATAGTTTTCACCTTATTTATTATGCTGATGTCTTCAGATCTCCTGTGAATTGACACTTAAAGCTCATTTCACTGGTGTCAACAGACTGAGGGTTATTTTTAACGAACATGCTTTTTTCTGACTTTATACTTTCAGATATTTTTTTTCTGTTTCTGGTGTTATTTAAATGAAGAAACAGAAAATGTTAGAATTAGAAATAAAATGCAATAGATAGATATGGATGCTTAAATGTGTCAATTAGTATATGTGTCAAAGACAAAAAGTGGTTTATATAGCAATAAACAAATAAATGAATATCAGACATATTTAGAGCAAAAATCATTTGATGAGATATTCAAATACTATATTTAAGGATCATGTATAGTGTAGCCCCAAAATACTCATTAATTGTTATTTTAAATCTTTATATTTGCCACTATCCTTCACAGCACTAGGTTTTACCAATTGTTAGCAATAACTTTTTAATCATTTAAAATATAATAAAATATAGTATGATCACTTTTGCATATTTTAATAAGTACAGGTCAGAATAACTATGTTGTTTCATTTTTACATGTATGTTATGCTGAATGATGATGGAACATTATTTCACCTATATTTTGACATTTTGTTTTCAAAAAAGATATTTGAAACATATAGACACTTGCATTTAATTGAATTTCTGTATATAAAATCACTTTTTTAAATTGAATTTGACGCAGACACTAAAATTTGACATCTGGACCCAATAACAGATATATTAAACACTGATATATTTTTGATTTTGGCAGATCAGCTCCTTCCACATAAATTACATTACTTGTTATTATTATTTTATCAGATTTTGGCATTATTTTAATTCTGCTAAGAAGGCACAGTGTGATTTTGAAAAAAAAAAAGTTATATCAATGTTTACGTGATTTTTTCTATAATGATACTTCCAGGATATTGTGCTGATTGTGTTTTTGTGCTGGTCTTGGCTTGTTTAGGATAAATAAATATGATACTAAACCACCAGTAGGTGGCATAAAGTCCCTGTCTTAATGAGTGATGCATTGAATCGTTCATTCAACCCATTAAGTGATTGTCTGTCTTTATAAATGAATGAATTGATGGATCATTGACTCAAATGATTCATTCAACGATTCATTCATTTAGAAACTGAGCAAGTGAACTGTCTTTATGAATGGACTCAAGATGTGCTTTTATTTGTTTTTGGCAAAGTGAGTGACATATTCGATAATGTCAGTTTGCACATCATTAAAACAACAATTAAGATATTATGGTATGATAACAATCGCACAGCTTATATGTGAAGTAACTTCTAGGTCATACATCTGAACTTGATACAAATTTTCATTGTGTTTTAATGAAATCATTTGTGTTTTAATGAAATAATTTGTGTTTTGATGGAATCGTTTGTGTTTTAATGAAATCATTTGTGTTTTAATGAAATAATTTGTGTTTTGATGGAATCGTTTGTGTTTTAATGGAATCATTTGTGTTTTGATGGAATCGTTTGTGTTTTAATGAAATCATTTGTGTTTTAATGGAATCGTTTGTGTTTTAATGCAATAGTTTGTGTTTTAATGAAATCGTTTGTGTTTTAATGGAATCGTTTGTGTTTTAATGAACTCGTTTGTGTTTTAATGAAATCATTTGTGTTTTGATGGAATCGTTTGTGTTTTGATGGAATCGTTTGTGTTTTAATGGAATCGTTTGTGTTTTAATGGAATCGTTTGTGTTTTAATGAAATCATTTGTGTTTTAATGAAATCATTTGTGTTTTAATGGAATCGTTTGTGTTTTAATGAAATCATTTGTGTTTTGATGGAATCGTTTGTGTTTTAATGGAATCGTTTGTGTTTTGATGGAATCGTTTGTGTTTTAATGGAATCGTTTGTGTTTTAATGAATCGTTTGTGTTTTAATGAATCTTTTGTGTTTTAATGGAATCATTTGTGTTTTTGATGGAATCGTTTGTGTTTTAATGAAATCATTTGTGTTTTGATGGAATCGTTTGTGTTTTAATGGAATCGTTTGTGTTTGATGGAATCGTTTGTGTTTTAATGGAATCGTTTGTGTTTTAATGGAATCGTTTGTGTTTTAATGAAATCTTTGTGTTTTAATGGAATCGTTTGTGTTTTATGGTATCGTTTGTGTTTTAATGGAATCGTTTGTGTTTTAATGAATCGTTTGTGTTTTAATGGAATCATTTGTGTTTTATGAATCGTTTGTGTTTTAATGGAATCATTTGTGTTTTGATGGAATCGTTTGTGTTTTAATGGAATCATTTGTGTTTTAATGGAATCGTTTGTGTTTTAATGGAATCGTTTGTGTTTTAATGAAATCGTTTGTGTTTTAATGGAATCGTTTGTGTTTTAATGGAATCGTTTGTGTTTTAATGGAATCGTTTGTGTTTTAATGGACGTTTGTGTTTTAATGGAATCATTTGTGTTTTAATGGAATCGTTTGTGTTTTGAATGGAATCGTTTGTGTTTTAATGGAATCGTTTGTGTTTTAATGGAATCGTTTGTGTTTTAATGGAATCGTTTGTGTTTTAATGGAATCATTTGTGTTTTAATGGAATCGTTTGTGTTTTAATGGAATCGTTTGTGTTTTAATGGAATCGTTTGTGTTTTAATGAAATCGTTTGTGTTTTAATGGAATCGTTTGTGTTTTAATGAAATCATTTGTGTTTTAATGGAATCGTTTGTGTTTTAATGAAATCGTTTGTGTTTTAATGGAATCGTTTGTGTTTTAATGGAATCGTTTGTGTTTTAATGGAATCGTTTGTGTTTTGATGGAATCGTTTGTGTTTTAATGAAATCGTTTGTGTTTTAATGGAATCGTTTGTGTTTTAATGGAATCGTTTGTGTTTTAATGGAATCGTTTGTGTTTTAATGGAATCGTTTGTGTTTTGATGGAATCGTTTGTGATTTAATGAAATCGTTTGTGTTTTAATGGAATCGTTTGTGTTTTGATGGAATCGTTTGTGTTTTAATGAAATCATTTGTGTTTTGATGGAATCGTTTGTGTTTTAATGAAATCATTTGTGTTTTAATGGAATCATTTGTGTTTTAATGGAATCATTTGTGTTTTAATGGAATCGTTTGTGTTTTGATGGAATCGTTTGTGTTTTAATGGAATCGTTTGTGTTTTAATGGAATCGTTTGTGTTTTGATGGAATCGTTTGTGTTTTAATGGAATCATTTGTGTTTTAATGGAATCATTTGTGTTTTAATGGAATCGTTTGTGTTTTAATGGAATCGTTTGTGTTTTTGTGTTTTAATGGAATCGTTTGTGTTTTAATGGAATCGTTTGTGTTTTTGTGTTTAATGGAATCGTTTTGTTTTTGTGTTTTAATGGAATCATTTGTGTTTTAATGGAATCATTTGTGTTTTAATGGAATCGTTTTTGTTTTAATGGAATCGTTTGTGTTTTAATGGAATCGTTTGTGTTTTAATGAAATCATTTGTGTTTTGATGGAATCGTTTGTGTTTTAATGGAATCATTTGTGTTTTGATGGAATCGTTTGTGTTTTAATGAAATCATTTGTGTTTTAATGGAATCATTTGTGTTTTAATGGAATCGTTTGTGTTTTAATGGAATCGTTTGTGTTTTAATGGAATCGTTTGTGTTTTAATGGAATTGTTTGTGTTTTTGTGTTTTAATGGAATCGTTTGTGTTTTTGTGTTTTAATGGAATCGTTTGTGTTTTAATGGAATCGTTTGTGTTTTTGTGTTTTAATGGAATCGTTTGTGTTTTAATGAAATCGTTTGTGTTTTTGTGTTTTAATGGAATCGTTTGTGTTTTAATGAAATCATTTGTGTTTTAATGGAATCGTTTGTGTTTTAATGGAATCGTTTGTGTTTTAATGGAATCGTTTGTGTTTTAATGAAATCGTTTGTGTTTTAATGGAATCGTTTGTGTTTTAATGAAATCATTTGTGTTTTTGTGTTTTAATGGAATCGTTTGTGTTTTAATGGAATCATTTGTGTTTTAATGGAATCGTTTGTGTTTTAATGGAATCATTTGTGTTTTAATGGAATCGTTTGTGTTTTAATGAAATCGTTTGTGTTTTTGATGGAATCGTTTGTGTTTTAATGGAATCGTTTGTGTTTTAATGGAATCTTTTGTGTTTTAATGAAATCGTTTGTGTTTTAATGGAATCGTTTGTGTTTTAATGGAATCATTTGTGTTTTAATGGAATCGTTTGTGTTTTAATGAAATCATTTGTGTTTTGATGGAATCGTTTGTGTTTTAATGGAATCATTTGTGTTTTAATGAAATCATTTGTGTTTTGATGGAATCGTTTGTGTTTTAATGGAATCATTTGTGTTTTAATGGAATCGTTTGTGTTTTGATGGAATCGTTTGTGATTTAATGAAATCATTTGTGTTTTAATGGAAATCATTATGTTTTGATGGATTCGTTTTGTGTTTAGATGAAATCGTTTGTGTTTTAATGAAATCATTTGTGTTTTGATGAATCGTTTGTGTTTTAATGGAATCATTTGTGTTTTAATGAATCGTTTGTGTTTTGAATGAATCTTTGTGATTTAATGAAATCATTTGTGTTTTAAATGGAATCGTGTGTTTGATGAATCGTTTGTGTTTTAATGGAATCGTTTGTGTTTTAATGGAATCGTTTTGTGTTTTGATGGAATCGTTTGTTTTTTGATGGAATCGTTTGTGTTTTGATGGAATCGTTTGTGTTTTTAAAGAATCATTTGTGTTTTAAGGAATCATTGTGTTTTAAAGGAATCGTTTTGTTTTAATGACATCATTGTTTTTATAATGGAATCGTTTGTGTTTTAATGAAATCGTTTGTTGTTTTAAAATGGAATCGTTTGTGTTTAATGGAATCGTTTGTGTTTTTGTGTTTTAATGGAACGTTTTGTTTTAAATGGAATCGTTTGTGTTTTTGTGTTAATAAATGAATCGTTTGTGTTTTAATGGAATCGTTTTGTGTTTTAATGAATCGTTTGTTTTTAATGGAATCGTTTGTGTTTTAATGAATCGTTTGTGTTTTTTTGTTGTTAATGAATCGTTGTGTTTTTAATGAAATCATTTGTGTTTTAATGGATCGTTTGTGTTTTAATGAATCGTTTGTGTTTTAATGGAATCGTTTGTTTTTGATGGAATCGTTTGTGTTTTAATGAAATCATTTGTGTTTTGATGAATCGTTTTGTGATTTGATGAATCGTTTTGTTTTAATGAAATCGTTTGTGTTTTAATGGAATCATTTGTGTTTTGATGGAATCGTTTGTTTTATGAAATCATTTGTTTTTGATGGAATCGTTTGTGTTTAAATGGAACGTTTGTGTTTTAATGGAATCATTTTGTGTTTTAATGGAATCGTTTGTGTTTTTGTGTTTTAAATGGAATCGTTTGTGTTTTAATGAATCGTTTGTGTTTTAATGAATAATTTTGTGTTTAATGGAATCGTTTGTTTTAATGGGAAACGTTTTTGTTTTAATGAAATCGTTTGTGTTTTAATGGAATAATTTTGTTTTAAGAGGGAATCGTTTTTGTTTTTAATGAACTCGATTGTGTTTTAATTGGAATAATTTTGGTTGGTAATGGTATCGTTTGTGGTTTTTTGTGTGTTTTAAATGATTCGGTTTGTTTTATGGAAACGTTTGTGTTTTGATGGAATCGTTTGTGGTTTAATGCATAGTTTGTGTTTTAATGGAATCCATTTGTGTTTAAATGGATCGTTGTTTTTAATGAAATCGTTTGTGTTTTGATGGAATCGTTGGTTTAGATGGAATCGTTTGGTGTTTAATGGAATCGTTTGTGTTTTGATGGAATCGTTTGTGTTTTAAAGGAATTGTTTGTGTGTTTAATGGAATCGTTTGTGTTTAATGGAATCAATGGAATGAAACTAGTTGCACTGTAATCCAAGAATTATGAAGTTTTTAGTAAATGATTAAACATAATCTGATGTAATGAGTTGGTCCAAAATGATGGCAATGCTGCATATATTGTAATGTTAATATAACTTTAGATAATTGTGTCATTGGACAAATAAATGTAAGAGTTTCTCACTACAGAAACATGAGATTTTGTAAATGTATTTTTAGTATAGCAAGAAATAAATGTATTTCAAAAACTTTCAACTATGAAGGCATCTGTAGAGACTTTTTAATCGCCCATTTGGCCAAATTGTTAAGTGGCGAGAGATACTATTTCAGTAAAACTAATCACACATCAATTAACAAGTTGATGTAAGTGCTTTTAATGTGATATTTTTTCACAATGGATTGTTTATTCTAAACTCATTAATTGCAATGTTTGGTTTCAAATTGTCAAATGCAGCCATGTTTTTATAACACAAACTGAATAAAACATCGGTGCCAAAAAGGCGCATGTGACTTTTTTTACATAAAAAAAATATGAAATTTAGACTGAATTCTTACAAGATCATTTTTCAAGAAGTATACAATCATCCATGTGTGTACACATTATTATTATACATGATTAAAATCAGTACACAAAATTAGATCAAACTATGGTAAATTTTTGTTTTGGCCCTCCTGTAAAGTTGGTGAAATGTCTCTTACACCCTTCTGGTTCTCAGCCCTCGATATAGTGTTTAGACAGAACAGATTGCTTGAAAGCAGCTTCACAATAATAAACCAGAAACACATTGATAACATTGTGAAGTTCATTAATTATGAAACATTTAGTCTCACCTGTAGTTCCGGTTCGAGTGAAAGCTGGCGTGGCCGCTGCTCTCCAGTATTTTATGTTATTTTATTTTTTATTTTACTTTGTACTGTCCTTGGAGCGAGGAGATCTCACCCGATCTCATCTGATTTTTGTGGAGCATTATTCCATTGCCTGCCCTGTTACAGTGCGTGGACTGAGTCAGAGGATCTGAATGAACTTCTGAATGAACTTCAACGTGGAGAACTAAATCCAGTTTGAAATGTGGTGCTATATCATCTGTACACTGGTGTGCTGGAGTTTTACTGTTTGTTCTTCGAAGTGGGATCTGTTTTTCGATCCCGGTGTGAAATGCTTTCCGAGCATGGAAGCTTAAATACTCTTCATTGGATCTACAGAGACTAAATTCATTCTACCATCTTCTTTTTCCCGGCGAAATATACAACCACTGGAAATTATACGCCGCCCCAAGTACATCCATCGCGGATCTCGCCGTGATTGCCTTGTGAGGTCTGTGACTCAATCGCAGGATAATGATTATATCCCGGTCATTTGGTCGTCATATCGCTGCTCTTCCATCGGATCAAATGATAAGAGTCGTGGCATCGATTTTGGAAATATCACTTTGCTCAAACACGCACCTCTCAGCTCTCGGCGGTCAGCTTGTACTACTACTGCTAAGATGGCCTTAGTGAATGCTAGGTCAATATCGAATACATCTTTTATTCTAAACGACTTTTTTACATCGCATTCATTAGACTTCTTATTTATTACTGATACTTGGTTAAAACATGGAGACTTGATGCCTCTTGTTGAGATTGCTCCTCCAGACTGTACATTTTTTAGTTCTCCACGGGCCTCTGGACATGGTGGTGGAGTTGCAACAATTTTTAGAAGCTGTTTTAAATGTAAGACTGTGCCTCTGATACTTTCTGCAGTTTTGAAGTCCAGCTATTGGAGGTTGATGTAAAGGGTAAACTATGTACTTTGGTTTACAGACCCCCTAAATGGAATAAGGATTTTATTTGTCAATTTTCTGATTTTCTGTCTGATCTGGTGACTCGGGCTGATAGATTATTAATCATTGTGGATTTTAATATTCATGTTTGTTGTCCTTCGAAACCATTGGTAAAGGAATTTGTAACAATTTTAGAGCCACTGAATATTGAACAATATGTATGTGGCCCAACTCATAATTTGGGTCAAACACTTGAATTGGTTTTGTCCTGTGGCCTTTTGATCTCAAACATGGAGGTTATTGAGGCATGTGTGTCTGATCATTATCCAGTTTTGTTTGAATCTGAATGCTTTTCTTCATCACCTACTTTCGCTCAGCATTCACATTTGTCTAGAGTTATTAATTCCAACACTGCAAATTTGTTTTCTGAACATTATATTTACATGTTACCAATAAAGTTTGATTAAAGGATTTTACAAAGCTTGTTCTACATCTTTGGACACTTAAGCATAAAAGGGTAAAGGGTGCTAGCCAGCCATGGTTAAATGAAACCACCCGTGCTCTTACACAAGAGTGTCGGAAAGCAGAGCGAAAGTGGAAAAAAGATAAGCTACACGTTTCCTTTGATATCTTAAAGTTAAGTCTGTGTAATTATCAAATAGCAGTAAAACATGCAAAATCTAGGTATTTCTCTCAGTTGATTGCTGATAATGTGAATGGACCAAAAGCTCTGTTTGATATGATTGATTCTCTTTTAAACCCAACTACGAATTTATCATCCGAGGTCTCCTCGGAGCTTTGTGAGGATTTTAACTATTTTACTAAAAAAATTGATGCTATCAGAACATTTAATGCTCCTCCTGAATCACTTCATTTGCAATTGCCTTGTACCACAAGTTGTTTGTCTTCCTTTCAACCTGTTTTATCACATCAATTAGATGATATTGTTTCTACTATGAAGTGTTCTGGTTCTAAGTTAGATATTATTCCTGCATGTCTTTTTAAGGATGTTTTTCCTTCTATTAGTCCTATTGTAACAGCTATAGGCCCGGTTTCACAGACAGGGCTTAGACTAAGCCAGGATTAGATCATAGTTCCATTAAGACATTTAAGCAATTTTTATAAACGTGCTTAGAAAAAAACATTACTGGTGTGCATCTTGAGACAAAACAAATGCACTGATATATTTTAAGATCAGTCAGTGCAAGTTTATTTCAGTTGAAACAGCTCAGACTTACATTTTTGTCTAGGACTAGGCTTAAGCCTTGTCTGTGAAACCCGGGGTTAGTGAACAGCTCTTTAGCCAAAGGTTCTGTTCCAGTCAGTTTTAAACATGCAGTTGTGCAACCTCTACTGAAAAAAAACTCAGCTTGATCCAGCAATGTGCTGTAACTATCAGCCAATTTCTAAGTTGCCTTTTATCAGCAAGCTTTTGGAGAAAGTAGTGTTTTTATAACTTCAGTCTTTTTTGGATTCTTTCAGTGTTTTAGATACGTTTCAATCTGGTTTTAGATCATTACACAGTACTGAGTCAGCTCTATTGAGAGTTACAAATGACATGCTGCTTTCTGTAGATTCAGGTGCTTGTGTTGTGTTGGTATTGTATGACTTGAGCACGGCATTTGATACCATTGACCATAGCATTCTTCTTGATCGACTTGAATGTATGGTAGGTATTCGAGGCACTGCATTAAAGTGGTTTGCCTCGCATCTTGAGAACAGGACTTTTTCTGTAAGTTTAGAACATTTTTTCTCATCCTCTGCACCTGTCTTGTGTGGTGTGCCCCAGGGATCCATTTTGGGACCTTTACTGTTTTCCCTTTATATGCTTCCCTTGGCCCACATTTTTCAAAAATACATTTCATATCATTGTTACGCGGATGATTCTCAGTTTTATCTACCAGTGAGGCTTGATACTGCTGTTTCATTTGATGTGTTATTGAAATGTGTACATGATATTAAGACATGGATGTCTAATAATTCCCTGCAGTTAAATGAAGATAAAACAGAGGTTTTAATATTAGGTTGTCCTGCACACTCGTCTCCTGCTTTGGAAGCTCTCCTGCTTTGGAGTGATTTTTGACTCTTCTCTATTTTTTGATAAACAAATTACTGCTGTTATTAGAGCAAGTTTTTTTTTCATTTGAGATCTATTGCAAAGTTGAAGCATCTTCTTTCAAGGAATATGGATATGGAAGTTGTGATTCTTGCACTTGTTACATCTCGATTGGATTATTGTAACTCTCTTTATTCTGGTCTTCCTCAATCTTCATTGTCACAATTGCAAGCTGTTCAAAATGCTACGGCAAGACTGTTGACTGGGTCTAAAAAGGGGGATCACATTTCCCCTGTTTTATCATCCCTTCATTGGCTTCCCGTTAAATTCAGGGTTGCTTTAAAAATTCTTCTGTTTGTTTATAACGCATTGTCTGGTTGTGCACCAAGTTATATCTCTGAACTTCTTTGGCCATATTGTCCTGCTAGGGCACTTAGATCTTCGACTCACTTGCTTCTAACTGTACCACGGTGTCGGTACAAATCAAAGGGTGATCTGGCTTTTTCTGTGGTTGGCCCCAAGCTTTGGAATGGTCTCCCTTATCATGTGACATCTGCTCCCTCTCTGGACATTTTTAAGTCTAGACTTAAATCTTATTTTTATTCTTTAGCCTTTGTATGTGTATTGTTGTTTTTTAATAGTAGATTTGTTTGTACACTGTGCAGCACTTTGGATCAATTTGCATTGTGTTTAAATGTGATTTATAAATAAATGTTGTTGTTGTTGTTGTTGTAATATGGTAGCGTTTTGCTTTACCACTGTGCTCCAATGCATTTGTTTAGTTTAGATATTTATATATATTTTTTTACATTATGTCTGAATTTGAAAACTAAAACATATAAAATTCTGCATCTGCTGCCTGTTGTGCTTACACGTCTGTTTGTTTTAATGTGTTTTATGTTAGCCATTTTACGAAATGGTCCCGGGCTTCAGAGCGGACCATTGACTCGCGAGAGATCAGGATGTCGTTGATTAACGCCAGGTCAGTGTCAAACAAGACTGTTATCATCAATGACTTTTTTAATTCATGTACACTAGACTTTTTGTTTATCACGGACACGTGGCTTACATCAGGGGACCTGAGCCCGTTTTCTGAACTGGTACCATCTGATTGCAAATTCTTAAACTCTCCTCGCTCTGTGGGTCGAGGTGGTGGACTGGCTTCTATTTTTAAACAGAACTTTGTTTGTCGGATGTTAGCGACGGATGTCTATTCCAGTTTTGAACTTCAGTTATTTGTTTTGGAACTGGATAATCCGATGGCGACTTCAGTCATTTACCATCCACCTAAACCACATAAGGACTTTATTAATGAGTTTTCAGATTTTTTCTATTTTGATAGACTTTTAATCCTTGGGGATTTTAACATACATGTGTGTTGCCCAAATAATCTCTTAGCCAGAGAATTTTTGAGCCTTATTGACTCTTTTGATTTGGCACAGCTTGTGAATGTTCCTACTCATATGCATGGCCATACCCTTGATTTAGTGCTTTCTCATGGTTTGTCAGTACGTGATTTTGCAATAGACGACCATGCTATCTCAGATCACAAGCCTATTACGTTCAGAGTCCCCACAAATATTAACATCGCTAGACCTACCAAGGCGGTTCATTGGTCTCGCACGATCACACTAAGTACTTGTACTGAGTTTTCAACTGTTTTTAAGGAGGTTTGTGATGATTGGAGTGGTGCAGACTATCTTAATCATTTTAATACTATCTCTGCTAATATTTTAAACTCTCTGGCTCCTAAAAAAGCCAAGCAACACAAACCAAAGGCTGAGCCCTGGTTCAATGATGATACTCGTGCTCATCGACAGGGCTGCAGAAGGGCCGAAAGAAGGTGGAAAAAAAGATAAGCTGCAAGTTTCTTATGAAATATTAAGGGACAGTCTGATACAATATCAGAAAGTGGTGAAAACAGCAAAGTTTAAATACTTTTCAGATTTGATTGAAAAGAACTCTCACAATTCAAGAGCACTTTTTTTCCACTATTAATGCGGCCATTAACCCTCCAGTTGATCTCTTCCCTATAGAGTCCCTGGCTGTGTGTGACAAATTCCTATTTTTTTTTGTGGATAAGATAAGGGATATTAGGCTAGATATTCCCTCTCCTTGTCAAGATCCCTCTGTCCCTCCACTCTTTACCAGCATTTTGAGTCAGTTTAAGCCTGTATCTCTGCCTGCTCTACAGGATATTGTAAGCTAGCTTTAACCCTCTGGATCTTCCTATGACACTCTTCCTCCTCGATTTTTTAAACAAATTTTTGAGGTGATTGGGCCTACCGTTCTTAAGATTATGAACTGCTGTCTTGAAACAGCAATTGTTCCAGATGACATGAAGCAAGCAAATGACCCACTTCTTAAAAAGCGTAATTTAGATCCGACAGTTCTGAATAATTTTAGGCCAGTCTCAAATCTCTCTTTTATGTCAAAAATTTTAGAGAAAATAGTGTTCACGAACTACAGAGCTTTCTGTTTAATAACAATATTTTTGAAGTGTTCCAGTCGAGTTTTAGGAAAAAACATTCCACAGAAACAGCACTGGTTAAAGTTCTGAATGATATTTTACTGACTCTTGATGCTGCCAAATCTGCTGTGTTAGTGCTGTTAGATCTGAAGGCGGCATTTGATACAATTGACCACTCTGTTTTGATTTCTCGTTTGGAGCACTGGGTGGGCATTCAGGGTAATGCTCTCAAATGGTTTCAATCCTATTTTAACAATAGAAGGTTCTCTGTTAGTGCTGGTGAATTTACTTCAGATGCAGCTCCCCTTACGTGTGGTGTCCTTCAAGGCTCTATTCTCGCTCCAATCTTGTTCTCTTTGTACATGCTTCCCCTGGGGTTGATTTTTAGGAAACATGGTGTCTCCTTCCATTGTTACGCAGATGATACCCAAATCTATCGGCCCCTTGAATCTAATAACAAAGGTTTGAATGCTCTGCAGGTGTGTCTAGCTGATGTTAAGGCCTGGATGTCCCTAAACTTTCTTCACCTTAATGAAGGCAAAACTGAGATTATAGTTTTTGAATCATCAGATGCTTAAATCTTGGCCATTTGTCTTCCTGTGTGTGAAGAAACCAGTAGTGAAGAATTTGGGTCTATTTTGAAAGTGCTCTCAAATTTGACAAACAAATTAGTACAGTATTCAAAACCAGTTTTTTCCATCTTTAGTTGGTTTCCATCTTTAGTTTTAGTTAAAGTGAAACCATTTCTTTATTTAAAGACTTTGAAAGGGTATTCATGCTTTTATCTCATCGAGGCTCAATTACTGTAATTCCCTTTATATGGGTATTAACCAAGCATCTCTTAATCAACTTCAAATGGTACAAAATGCTGCTGCTAGGCTCCTTACTGGTGTGCGTAAACGAGAGCACATTACCCCAGTTTTAATATATTTGCATTGGCTCCCAATTCATTACAGAATTGATTTTAAAGTCCTGCTGCTGGTTTTTAAGGCTCTGAATGGGTTAACTCCTGTATATCTGTCTGACTTATTATCTGCTCACAATCCTGGAAGGTCTCTTAGGTCTTCCAACCAGAGACTTTTAAACGTTCCTCTGGCTAAATTGAAATCAAGAGGCGACCGAGCCTTTGCTGTTGCCGCTCTGAAACTCTGGAACAGCTTACCGGTTTCTATTAGAACTGCCTCTACACTGAATGAGTTTACAGCCAAACTCAAAACCCATCTTTTCTCTCTGGCTTTTAATTGTTGTTAATTATGTTGTGTCAGCTCTGTTCTGTGCTGTATTCTATGTTGTTCTGAGTGTTAATGTTGTTGATATTTTATTGATTGTACAGCACCTTGGTCAACAATCGTTGTTTTTATTGGTGCTATATAAATAAAGTTGAGTTGAGTTGAGTTGAGTTAAAAAGTATTAAATATGAACTGCATGTTTGCAGCACAGCATACATTTTTAAAATCTGAAACAATATTCCATGTTAAATAGCTAAGCCATTGATTTGATGTAAAATGTTGATTAGGCCAACAGCATTTATAATAAGACATGGTGACAACATGAGAATGAAAAGAATTAAGCAAAATGCTCTGTATTTCTCAGAATCTGCACAATACACAGAAGATAGATACAGGAAGAACGAAACACCACTTCTGGTGAGGTGTAAACATTTTGCCCGTTTGTGGCCAACTGTAGACTTGTGTTCAAGTAAAATGATGATTGCTGAAGTACTGCATCAACATGTGCTTTACTGTGATTTTCACTTTCAGATTACTGCAGGAGCATTTTAGTTTTAACACGATCATGCCTTCTTACAGGTAAAAAATACGCAATCATATCTGACTCGAGACACTTCAACAGTTTCGCCCAGTGTTGTCATGATTATAATTGTCATTTTTCTTCTCCCGAGGAAGACAACAAAAAGATGGATTCCAGTAAAACTGACAGACATTATCACTTTCAGTCTGTTGAATTGGTCCTGTTTCTGAATGTCTACTCAACAATAAAAATAAAAGAGAAAGAAGAAAACTTGCCACTTTTCACACTTGGGTGCATGCAGTAAGATTAACATGGTAGCTCTTTTTTTTTTTTTTTTTTGCCTTTTATTATGGAAAATTCCAGAGTTTCAGTAAATTACTTTCACAATTGTATGGCAATTTCTGTGCTTCTTTCTTTCTTTCCCTTTTTGGCAAAGGATCTGCTGAACACACAGCAGTGACTATTGAACACACACACCATGAACACACACCTGGAGCAGTGGGCAGCACCTGGGGAGCAGTTGGGGGTTTGGTTCCTTGCTCAAGGGTCTCACCTTTGGGTACAAGTCCGACTCTCTAACCATTAGGCCACGACTGCTCCACAGGCTGCTGTCACTTTAAGAACTAACGCATGGATCCAAAATTCTGACACATCAGATTTTCTCCAATATATCGCTTTACCTCTTGTATATATCTTGTATATACCAATATATATTGTTTTCATAATCCTTGTAAGTCAAACTCATAATTGAAAATAAAATTAATCGCACAGCCCTAAAATGCAAGAATTTTATCCGGTGGGAAAGGGCCCAAAATGTCTCTTTTGATGTTGAAGGTTGCAGACCCCTGCCCTCGGGGTCACGCTGTATGGATCTTGGGTGTTTGCAGGCCTGGAGAGTGTCACGTAAATTTGCCTTTTCCTGTTTCCGGGCTCCTACTCTGGATTTATGCATAGTGTCCACGAGGCAGTACTTAACCGTATGATGACTCTTCAGTTCGTCGAGACAAAGGAGTTCTCTTTTCCCTTGATTGGATTAGCTATTATCATGTTGAGAGGAACTAATCCAGACAATGAGGGTGTTGTCGGTTTTACCACCTCGTGATGGCTGTGTGGGGAATCTTTAGATCCTGTTTTGGAATGTGTTTATTCTGCAGCTTTTTGGTGGTCTGTTCCGCAGAGGCCTTACACAATGACGAACAAAATAAAAAATAAATCTCAGTCTCTCTTAAAAGTGTTACAGTCTCTTCTTCATCTTCCTGAACAAGAACAGTTTGTAAAAACTTCTGCTTTCCTTCTTGAAAGAGTAACAAACTACAAGTGACACATATGCATTATAAGACAATTGAACATAATATGAAACTCATAAGAAAGCACACTAATGTTGTTTATATCATGAAGCAACATGATATACAAGAATTAAACTTTTTGACATTGTTCTTTGTGGAGGAACTCCATCTTTGAGTTGATCTGAATCTCAGTTGAATCTGCTGGTTTTGAAGATGAACTTCAGCATCACAGCATCAGACCTGAATGATCTGAAGACGATCTACTTACTGTGATTGTTTTTTGTATGTCTGTGTAGAGAAGAAGATTGATTGAAAAACTTCTCACATGCAGTGCAGTGATACGGTTTCTCTCCCGTGTGGATCCTCTCATGTGTTTTCAGATGTCCTGACTGACTGAATCTCTTGTCACAGTGTGAACACTTGTAAGGTTTCTCTCCAGTGTGGATCTTCTCATGTGTTTTCAGATGTGCTGACTGACTGAATCTCTTATCACAGTGTGAACACTTGTAAGGTTTCTCTCCAGTGTGAATCTTCTCATGCAGTTTTAAACAGCTCGCTGAAGTAAAAGTCTTCTCGCACTCAAAGCACATGTACTCTCTCACACCAGTATGGATTTTCTGATGTATTTTCAAACTTTGTAGATGTGAAAAACTCTTTCCACACAAATTACATGAATATGGCTTCTCCTTTATGTGAACTCTCAGGTGTTTCTTCAGGTCTGAAGCTCTCAAAAATGTTTTCCCGCATTGATCACATGTGTGCGGTTTCTCTCTAGTGTGGATGTTCATGTGATCCTTAAGGTGTCCTTTTTGTCTAAAACTCTTCCCGCACTGATCACAAGTGTATGGTTTCTCTCCAGTATGAACTCTCATGTGACGCTCAAGACTCTGTTTGTATGTCAATCTCTTTCCACACTGAGTGCAGGTGAAAGATTTCTTGGCTCTTCTTTTCTTTAAAACTTTCTGAGTTTGAGAGCAACTCAAAGGTTTTTTTCCAGTTCTGAAGTGATTTATTCCCTCAACTTCACTCAATTCTTCATTCTCCTCATTTTCTTCAATCAACTCTGAAATAAAAATAAAAATTGTTTATTTTCATTATTACATAAAAAAAAAGAAATGTGAAAAGACATAAACATGAACCCTGATGTATCAGCAGAACATGGACAATTGCTATACAACATTGATCATTTTGATGCAGTTTATAAATAATAAATCTATATAAATATGAATAAATCTAGTACATTTTATATATACATCTCTAAAACTTTTTCATTCATCAGTGAATGAGGTACATTGATCTTCAAATTATGATTTTTTTAAATATTATAGGCACAAATCCCATGTTTCTACAGGGAGAACTATTAAACATATTTGATCAACAACACAGTTATCTAACATAAATCATTTTGTTGCAAAAAAGTACCCAGTTTACAGAAAGTGTCCCTTATTATTTGATTATTTAGCTATATTACTGCAGAGCTCTAAATAATTTTCCAATTACAACACAAACAATCTACAACTACTTGAAGCTTTATAACCGTCAGCATTATTAATAAAGAAAGAAAAATAAACACCAACCTGTTTGTTGTTCAGTATCTTCAGTGTGTTTGATTCTGCAGGGTTCTGGATCTCTCATCTTCTCTCTGTCCTCTTTAATAAACTCAGTCAGATTTCAGCTCTTCCTGATGCTCTGATGCTCGTCTTCACTTGTAAACTGATGTGAATATTCCAGCATTTATTGCTGAATTACTGTGGGCGGAGCTTCACTGATGATGTAATTCTTGTGGGAGGAGCTTCATTGAAGAATGTATCTCAAGTGTTTCTGCTGTGATTTTATTTCTACTCTTCTGACATCTTTGACAGATCAAATTTGTTACTTTACATTGTTAAAATATACTGGAACAGAAACTGCTAAATACTTTACACTGAGCCTATAATGAGCCACAGGAGACATTTTAAATCTATGTTAATATAGATAAATATGAGTAAAGTTTGACAATGGAAACAATAAATATTCCTTGTGCCGCTTTATTTTAAAAGGTTTATGATCTTTGTCTTCTTTGATCTAAGTTGGTTATTGAAATGAATGTATAGTTATCATAAAAGCAGACTATATTTAGATTCATATGGACTGCTGTAACCTGTAGTGGTTGATGAAGATGAGTGTCATTAGTGTTTGTGTTATTGTTGTGTTATTATTGATGTTTCATAGGCTACATGTCATATTGTAAGAAATAATATTATCTTTCAGTAGAGCATGTTTTATAGGCTTTTATCTTATATCCTGACTCTTATTGCAGTCTAAACAACCTGGAGCTCAACACGCTCAAAACAGTGGAGATGATCGTGGACTCCGAGAAACCCCCCAGCTCTCCCCCCACTCACTATCATTAACAACTCTGTGACTGCAGTGGAGTCATTCAGGTTCCTGGGAACCACCATCTCTCAGGACCTGAAGTGGGACACTCACATCGACTCCATCGTGAAAAAGGCCCAGCAGAGAATGTACTTTCTTCGTCAACTGAAAAAGTTCAACCTGCCACAGGCGCACATGACACAGTTTTACTCTGCTGTTATTGAGTCGGTTCTGTGCTCTTCTATAACTGTATGGTTTGGGTCAGCCAGCAAATCAGATATAAGAAGACTGCAGCGGACTGATTTGTACTACTCCAGAGTGAAGAAACGGGCAGGTAACATCATCACAGACCCCTCTCACCTGGACACGACCTGTTTGCGCTTCTCCCGTCAGGCAGACGCTACAGATCTCTGTGCACTAGAACATCTAGGCATAAAAACATTTTTTCCCCCATGCCATCTCCAGCCTAAACAACTAACACAGGAATTATTACCTGTGTTCTGTAATTCATGCCTGTAATTCATCCCCCATCTCTAATTATTTACTCTCTCTCTAGTACTATGCAAATATGTATGCATAATTTTCTATAAAGCTGTATATATAGATTAAATAAGGCACAAATCTGTACATAAATCTTCTGTTCCAGATTCATACACGTTATTATTATTATTATTGTTAAGGCTTATTTAAATGTTCTGTTCTCATGTCAGATATGTATGCATGTATGTACCAAGAGCTTCTTAAAAACCACAACAAATTCCTCGTGTGTTTGCGCACACTTGGTGAATAAAGCTGATTCTGATTATGATTATAATCAGTTTCTAACAGCAAACACTCAAAATAAAGTGAGATGATCTGCTGATGATCCTGAATGTCTTGTTGAATGAGTGTTGATCGTCTGAGACTCATCAATATTAACAGCTGCTGAAAACACTCTTTATTTCATGTCAATAGTTCCTGTTTTCACCTCATTTATTATGCTGATGTCTTCAGATCTCCTGAAAATGATCAATTGAAGCTCATTTCATTGGTGTCAACAGACTGAGGGTTGTTTGTTACAAACATGTGCTTTTGTTTCTGACTTTATACTTTCAAATGTTTTTTTCTTCCTAGATATCTGCTGTTATTTTAATAAAGAAACAGAATAATATTAGAATTAGAAATAAAAATTCTCAAACGATTAATTCATTTAGAAACTGAGCAGGTGACTGTTTTTATTAATGGACTCAAGATGTGCTTTTATTTGTTTTTGGCAAAATGAGTGACATATTCGATAATGTCAGTTTGCACATCATTAAAACAACAATTAAGATATTATGGTATGATAACAATCACACAGCTTATATGTGAAGTAACTTCTAGGTCATACATCTTAACTTGATACACATTTGCAGATCAAACGTTCCAGTCTCCCGCAATTGTTTTTGTCATTGTGTTTTAATGGAATCGTTTGTGTTTTTAATGGAATCGTTTGTGTTTTAATGCAATCGTTGTGTTTTATGGAAATCAATGGAATGAAACATGTAGTGTGACTGAACACTAATAATTACAAAGTTTTTAGTAAAATGAGTTAAACATTAATCTGATGTTAATGAGTTGGTGCCAAAATGATGGCAATGCTGCATAAATTTTAATGTTAATATTACATTAGATAATTGTGTCATTGATCAAATAAATGTAATAGTTCTCACGACAGAAACATGAGATTTGTGCCTGTAAAGTTTATAAATAATAACTACACTCTTAATAAAAATGGTTCTAAACAGAACCCTTTTTAGTGCTAAATAGAACCTTTTTTATTTTCCTGTAGTGTGCCGCTGGTGTCACGACGGTGTGACTTGATATTAAAATAGTGTGAGTAATTTATTTCTTTTGAGTTGTGGAAACAGGGACTACAAGGACTGAGCTATATTTGAGTCCTCCGTAATCCGACACTAAGGGCTTTGTTCGTAGTAGACAATTATTTGTTCTCTGTATCGTTTATTCGTTATCTGTAAACAATTATTCGTTATTCCTGAAGCAGTAGGTTGGGGATTGCCTTTTATTTTTGTGAACCTCGTTTTCTCCTGGTTTTTATAATTTTAAATTTCTAAAAACATTTTTTTTAAAGTATCAAAGGCCCCTGTTTTTTCTTTGCGATGCTGTAATAAAATATACAGGGGTCAGTTCTGATTTTATATTCACTTATAATATTTAGAACAAAAACACATTTCAAGATTGCACTTTTGTATTTTTGTTTCTTTATTACATACAGAACATCATACATTTAAAAAAGTGCGTAGAAAGATTTAACAGATTCTTGTCTACAGTTATATACACAAATATTCACTCTGAGTTGGATCACGCAGTATGGTTTGAATATTTCCTTAAACTAGATACATTAAGCAAAATAAGCACAAACAGGGGCAGCAGCAGCCCCTGTAATGAGGACACAACATTCTGGTCTATTGATAATATGAAGGATTTATCAAAGTCCACTAAAGGAAGTAAAGCTTTTTGTTACTTTACTTTGAAATATCCTTCCTGATAATGTTTGAAGCTCATACGGGACATTCTGAAACGCTTAACGTGGCTTAACGTACCTAAACACCGACCAGGGAAACCCACATTTCTGTAAAACCTTACTTGTTATAACACTAACTACTGTCAAAAGAATGAGCCCTTATTCCACAGATAAAGTGAATAAATCACGTTAAGCGTTTTCTCCCATAGAAGTCCATTCAAGAAACACTCTTAACGTCTTTTTCTCTACCTTAACACTTTTCCTCTTAAACCAATTGCTCAAATTTAACTTTTATCAACTCTTTCTCCTCTCCTTCCTCTTCGCTTGAAGTCCTTTTCTTAAGTCTTTTCTCCCCCATGTCCATTTCAAGGAAACAGCCTTAACGTTCTTTAACTTCCTAACCACCGGGTAACACTTATGTCCTTTTCTCTTTTAAATCACTTTTCTGTCTTTCCTATTCCACAGACATTTCACATTCGTTTTCT